>PVIY010012396.1:0-22030 GCA_004026745.1 Myrmecophaga tridactyla | reverse complement strand
TCACAGGCCAGGAGGGGTCCTAGAATTAAATTTCCTATGCTCAGTCCATCTTCCAGTCCCTGGGGATTAAAGAGGAAAACTGCTATGCCTCAAGATGGAGTGGGAGCGATGGAAGGTTGTAGAAATGGGTGGTGGTGAGGATAGCGCCACATTGTGAATGCAACTAACCTCCCGGAATTAAATATTTTAGTCATGGTTAAAAGAAGACATTTTAGGGTATATATATATATATATATATATATATATATATATGTTGGCAGAATAAAATAAAAAAAAAATAGGGCTCTACATTACAAACGTGAACCCTAATGTAAAAGGAGGGACTAAAGTTAATAGTATATTCATATTAATATTGTTTCATCAACTGTAACAAAGGAACCAAATTAATGCAAAATGTTAATGATGCGGAAACTGAGTATGAGAAAGGGCTATTCGGGAACTTGGTATTTTCCGCATGATTATTCTGTAAACCTACACTTCTCTAATAAAAATAGAGAACACTATTAGTAACTGGAAATGAACACCTCTTTGGATATGTTCCTTTTATTTAAATACTGCCAGCTTTTTCCCACGGCACTTCTTACTTTGTTCAGCAGGTTTAGTGAAGCCCAGTTTGTCCCAGGGCCTGAGAAGATGGCAGTCTGGCGGACAAAGCCCACAGCTCGTTGCCCTTTGAAGAACGAGCTAGAAATACACGGGGCCATTCAAAAGAGGAAGGAGCACACCTGGACAACCAAGAACATGTCAATTCAACCAGAACAGTCTGGGGGGCCCAGAGCCCGCCCATCACCTCCCCTTAGCTTCTGCACAACTTGGGGTGTCCAGGAACCACAGGCCAGCCAGTTCTCCCCTCTTGGCTGCCTTGGGGAACTCCAAGGGGTCGCCCAGGAAAGTCACAAACACAGGCTGGGGCAAATCATGTTCGGCCCTGGACAGCCTCCCCCTCTGGGGAAGAGGGAAAGTGGTCACTGATGGCAGATTCTGGGGTTGGCCTCAGCAGTTCCGGTGCCTCCCTCTGTACACAGGACGTGTCTTGAAATCTCAACTATGGTGAGTCAGATGGAAAGAGAGGGTGAGTCTTGACTGGCAACAGATGAACAGGATGGCTTTGGCTATCTATCAAACTCCTGAACCAAACCCACGTTCTCTCCTTTCTACAGCAGTTGCTGTTTGAGCATCAGCAAGAACGCATGAGAAGTCCATGGCACCTCGTGGTTGCTCAACGGGGGCCAGATTCTTTCTCTCCTCCTCCTCCTCCACCGTTCATTAATAGTATTATCTTTTTCATTTTTGTATCACAAGCATTTAACAAAGATCCTGGTACATGGTGAGTGCTCAGTGGGTGCTTTTGAAAGGAGGAAGGGGAGTTTCTTTGTCCATTTTTACAGAGGACAAAAATCACTGTAGAGTGTAGAAGGCCAAATAATGGCTCCCAAAAGATGTCCAGGCTGAATCCCTACAACCTGTGAATAGGTTGCATTACATGGCAAAAGTTGATTTTGCAGATATAATTAATTTTAAGTTCTTTAAAATAAGGAGATTCCTGGATTACCCAGGATGGCCCAGTTTAATCTCATGATCCCCTAAAAGCAGAGAACTTTCTCCAACTGGAGTCAGAGAGATGTGGCAGAAAAGAAAGGTAACGGGAGCAATCAAAGAGTTGCAAGTCTGAGAAGGACTTAACTCAATTTTGCTGGTTCTGAGTTGGGAGTGGGATAGAGAGATCACAGGTGAAGACCAGAGAGAAGCCTCTAGAAGCTAAGAGCAGCAGCAGCTGACACCCAGCAAGGAAATAGAGACCTCAGTCCTTCAACTGCAAGGAATTAAATTCAACCTACAGCCTGAATGAGCTTGAGTGCATATTCTTTCACAGAACCTGCAGTAAGGAATGCAATCTAGCTTTGACTTCAGCCCAGTATGACCTGTGTCAGACTTCTGACCCACAGAAGCCATGAAAAAATAAATCAGTGTTGCTTTAAAGTGCTAAATTTGCTGTAATTATTTTATAGCAGCAATAGAAAACTAATACATAGAACATCCAGATTATGAAGAAGTCAGAACTACCCATCTCTTTGGCTATTACATTCTTTAGCAAATATATCTGACGTGCAACACTCATCACTACTTATGGAATATCTACTAAGTCAGGCATTGTGGGAGTTTGGAACCGTATGTACCTAAGAAAAATATATTCTCAAATTCAATCTATTCCTGTGAAAGTCAGGCCACTGAAAGTAGGACCTTCTGAAGAGATTACTTTAATTAATGTGTGGCCCAGGTGAATGAGGATGAGTCTTAATCCTATTCCTGAAGGCTTTGTAGAGCATGCCAGAGAGAGAGAAAAAAAGCCAGAAGCTGAATGTCACTGGAAGCGGGAAGGGAAATGAGAAGCCTGGAGAGACCGCCATGTGCATTGTAATGGGACAGAAAAGCCAAGCACCAAGGATTGCCGGCAGCCAGCCCCACAATGCCACAGTCTCGATGATGCCTTAATTTTGGACTTCTCAATCTCAAAACAATGAGCCAGTAAATTCTCATTGCTTAA
Organism: Myrmecophaga tridactyla; assembly: GCA_004026745.1. Taxonomy (NCBI): domain Eukaryota; kingdom Metazoa; phylum Chordata; class Mammalia; order Pilosa; family Myrmecophagidae; genus Myrmecophaga; species Myrmecophaga tridactyla. The sequence continues at coordinate 19,485 of PVIY010012396.1, read as the reverse complement.
GCCAACCCATTGCATAAGAAACTCAAAAACTAAAACAAGCGCCATGCTAGAGGTTCCCACAAGTCTCTCTTCTTTAAACTTTATCCTACCCTTCAAGTTTTCTTATTGCTATGGCTACCAGGGTCCATGGCCAAGAGGTCATGGCCTCTAGGGTGCAAAGGCAGGGTAAATTGAGGTAATGCCCTTTTGACTGGGGGAACGCTAAAGGGAATTTATTGGAACTAAGCATATGCCATGAGACTATGGTAAATCAGCAAAGTCAAAAAATTCCCCTCTGATGATGACTGAACAATGATATAGCTTTCACAATGAGACTCTGCGAATGTGGAAACCTTGTGTCTGATGCTCCTTTCAGCTACTATATCAACAAAAGAGTAGAACATATGGAATAAAAATAAATAATAGGGGGAATAAATGAAAAAATAAATTTAGTTTGAAATGCTAGTGATAAATGAAAGCAAGGGGTAAGGGGTATGGTATGTATAATCTTTTTTTCTCTATTATAGTTCTATTTCTTTTTCTGATTTTTTTTTGTTTCTTTCTCTAAATCGATGCAAATGTTCTAAGAAATGATGAATATGCAACTATGTGATAATATTAAGAATTACTGATTGTATATGTAGAATGGAATGATATATTAATGTTCTTTTGTTAAGTTTATTAATTAATAAAAAAGTTAAAAAAAAAATTCCCCTCGAATTCTGTCAATTCTATGTGGCATTACTGTCCTCATTCCCTTCCCACTGTTACAGTTGGGGGCAGGGTGGTAGTGATAGGGTGTGGTTGGAAAGAATCTTACTGGGGAGAGAGGCTGTTGCCTGTCCCAGATGAAATTTAGGCACACAGGCCATGCCCAAACACTTTGGGGCCCTAATGCTTTGTGTTGTTTCATGTGCCCTTAGTTTCCATGCTGTTAACAACAAATACTGCCCAATGGGTCGGCTTAACAACAGGAGTTTATTGGTTCTGTTCCAGAGGCTAGAAGGCTTGCCTTCTCCCAGGACTGGTGGCCTTCTGGCTAGCCTGAGATCCATGGTATTCTTTGGCTTTCCTGTCATATGGTGATGTCCTGTCATTTCTCTTCTAGGTTCCTGCTGACTTCTTGCTTGTGACTCCACCTCGTGGCTTTCTCTCTGTAAGGCTGCCAGTAACGGGATTAAAACACACCCTGATTTGGTTGGCCACACCTTAACTAAAAATAACATCTTTGAAAGGTCCTATTTATAATGGGTTCATACCTGCAGGAATGGGATTAAGATTAAGAACAACTAAATTGATAGTACAAGCCCAAAAAGTAAATCCACCATTATTCCCCATTCCCACCTCTCAGGTTGCTCACAGGGAGCTACAACCAGGTCAAACATTTGGGAGAAAGTTGGTTTAGACAGAGAAGTGGCCAAACTCAATCAGTTGTACCAGAAAGAACCAAGAAAAGTTGCCTGGTCTCTCAAAGACCTTCTCCTTAAAGATCTCACAGTGCCTGTGGGGGAGAGGCAGCCAAGGTAAATTTTTTTTCTGCATTAATTTCCAGTTTTAATATTATATACCTATTCCCTTATTAACAACTATCTTCACCCCCATTTCACCCATGAGAACCTGAGGTTGGAGAATTTAGGTTGCCTAAATGGTCAGGAATGTCAAGAAGAAGGAGAAGGATCTGGAAAACACAAGGAGGAAGAAGGATTCTCTGCCATGGGCAACAGTCCTATAGAAGCCAGTGATATGTCAGGGATGGATCTGTGCACGTGTGTGTAGAATTCTGCATTTCATCTTCACGTGAGCCTATGAGCTGGATGCTTTAATTATGACCCTGTGAGTTGGGACCAGAAGTCACAATCAGGGATATGGAAACTGAGGTCCAGAAGGGTGAAAAGTCTTCTCTCAGGCCAAACCCCTGTGTTAGTTTGCAAGCTGCCAGAATGCGATACACTAGAACCAGAATGGCTTTTAAAAAGGGGAATTTAATAAGTTACAAGTTTACAGTTCTAGGCCTATAATATGTCCAAACTAAGGCATCCAGGAAAAGATACTTGACTCAAGGAAGGCTGATGAGTCAGGATTCCCTCTGTCAGCTGGGAAATCATGTGGCTGGCATCTGCTGGTCCCTTGCTCCTGGACTCTGGTTCTTTCAGCCTCTGTTCCTGTGGGGGTTCCTCACTTTACTTCTCCAGGGCTGGCTTTCATCTCTTGGCTTCCTTGGCCAAGAGCGTTCTGGCTTGCTTAACATCTCATGGTGATGTCTGCTGGGCTCCAAGCATCTCCAAAAATCTGTGTTTCTGTTCTCTGGATCAACTGTTCTCCAAGCATCTACATCTGCTGTATTGGCTCTGAAGCGTCTGTCATTTCTATTACGACCTGCCTGGAATGGGTGGATTCACATCTCCATCTAATCAAAAGATCACACCCCACAATGGGTGTTTCACAACTCTTTAGAGATAATCTGATCAAAATTTCCACCTATGATATTGAATCACGATTAAAAAAGGTTGCCTCCACAAGATTGAATCAGGATTAAAACATGGCTTCTCTGGGGTACATAATACTTTCAAACCGGCACACCCTGTAAGAGGGATCGAAACCTAGGTGGTCTAACATAGGGGCTTGAGCCATAGAAGACTATGCTGGCTCCCTCTCTTCAATAAGAGGAGAAAGTGAAGATTGAGCTGGCCCTTTGAAGGATGAGTTGCTATTGACCATCCAGGGAGAACAGGAGGAAGGAGGGAGGTACTGTCAAGCAAAAGGCCCACCATGAGGCAAAATAAGGGGGTCAGCATGCTGGGGTGGTTCAACAATAGTCAACATAGAATCTGATCATCTCCTGTCAAGTCCAATAGAAATGGTTGTCATGTGGGCATTTCTTCCCAAGTTGGGAAATGGCAGGAGGCAAACAGGCTGGGTAGAACCATGGAGGGCCAGGTTATTCCAGCTCCCAGAAGGGTGAAGGCCTCCGCCTTCATCCCCCATGCTTCCAGGCATGGCCCTTGCCAGCTGCCCATTTGGCAGCCCTAGAGCCCCTTGGCTGAGGCCAAGGAGACAGACAGCTCTGAGAGGGAATAAGGAGCCTCCAGGGGGTCCTCCTCTCCAGTGACTTCCTGACCACAGAGCCACCAAGCCAGACAGCAGATGACGTTGTAGCTACAGCTGCGGACTAGCCTGCCTGGTGACATCACATGCCCCAAATAGCTCTGGCATTTCTCAGCAGTGATGAAAATGAACAGGGTCAGCCGTGGGCCTCCACTCCCAGCCACATTCCCTCCACAATCCCTCCGAAGGGAAGGGCTCGCTTCTCAGATTGTCTGGTGATTTAAAACTCTGATTACGAGCTGTAAGAGATCATTAAGATAAAACCAGAAAAGCATGAAGGAGAAAAGTGAAATCACCCATTAAGCAGCACCAGAGAAGGTCGCTCAGAACTTTTGGATTATTTCCTTCCAGACTTTCTGTTTTTGAAAATACATCCTATCACATAATCATTCACATATGTAGACGTAAAGAACTCATATTCTACAGAATATTTTGTATCTTGCTTTTAAAATAATTTAGTATATGGTGGGCACTTACCCATCACGTTAATTCTTCTTCTGTATCATTTTAAATCACTGTTTATTACATGAGTACTTGAATCTTTTATGCTGTTTGCAGAGGATAGGTCCTGATATCCTGAGGGCAATCATAGGAAGTCAACAGTAACTTTGAAAATCCCCTGTAACTGCATCCCAGTGGGTGCAGCTGGCATATACACCGCTGCCTCTCAGGCCTAACATAGTCAGGATTTTCTCCAGTGTTGGAGCAGATCCTGTTTCTTTGGTCAATCATGAAAAAAATGTAGATGACTTGAATTTATGGTTCTTTGATACAAAAGAAGATTAAATATTTTTACCACCATTCTTATTGATACCATTTGCCTAACACATGGAGCTAAATATCCATAAGGTGAATGCAAATAGGATGTAATTGCACTACATGCTAGCATACGGATGTCCCCTGTTGCTGGATGTTCCTCAGCCTGTTTTTTTTTTTTTTGACTCACTGAGAATCAGGAAGAAATGTTCTGAAGGTCACGAACAGTCCCACCACAGAGGCTGACCTATCTGCAGTCACAGTCTAATAGAATGTCAGGTCTGGGAGGGACGGTGGGACCTTCTCACCTCCCACACTGCCCATTTTACAGATGGAAACTGAGGCTCCGAGAGCAGAAGAACCTTGTCTTCATCTGCCAGGGCTGCTATGGCAAACACCACACGATGGGTTGGCTTAAACCACAGGAGTTTACTGTCTCACATTTTTGGAGGTTTAAGGTCCAATATCGAGGTATTGGTCGGGCTTGCTTTCTCCTGGACTCTGCGACGTTCCAGCAGTCCTCTGTCACAGGGAATCTCTCTCTCTTTGTGTCTGGTCCTCTGGTTTCTATTGACTCCTGGCTTCTATTGATGGTGTCAGAATTTCCTCTCCTTGTAAGGACTCCAGTCATATGGTTTAGGGCCCATCTTGATTCAATTTGATCTTCGAAGATCCTTTCACAAATGACTCCACACACAACATCTTCCAAGGTTCTCCTTACAGAGTGGTTCACACCCACAGGGCCAGGGGTTATGGCTTGAGCACGTCTTTATGGGGGGACAAGATTCAACCCCCAACAAGCCCCAGTGGCTGAACCTGGCACCCTCCCCCCAGGCACTAAGGACTCCTGCTCTCAGGGCCTCCAGGCAAGGTTGGCATGAATCTTGGGGATGACGTAACCAAGTGCCACACAGGTCACCAGACTTGAACTCCTGGAGTCTTGTATATAAATTTCCCAGCATGTGGTGAGCGTTCACACGCTCTGAGTGCTTTTAACTCATTCAGTCCTCACGAGAACCCTGGCAAGTTGGCCAGAGTACAGCTCGTCACCCCCATTTTAAAGATGGGAAGACTGAGGCTTAGTGAAGGTGAGCGGCCTGCCTTCATTCACAAAGCTGGGGTCTCCTGCAGGCTGCATGACCCCAACTCCAAGGCATTCTTTTTCATCAATGTGCGCTCCCCCTCACCCATGAGGTCATGCTGTGTCATAAGACAGCTGGGGAGTCGCCCCCTTTCTCTGAGACAGGCAGCACATATTTCCAAGGAGGGCTGAACACAGTCTCCTAACGCCAGGTCAGTGTTCTCCAGTCTTGGCTGCTCAGAGGCCATTTGCATTTCTAGAATAAGGCATCCCTCTGGGCTGGCCCACCCTGAGTTTCATGGCTTGGTGAGCAAAATCCAAGGCTGGATTTTGGCCACACTTCTTGTACCCAACAAGACCTAAGCTCGTGTACAGGAGGAGGCCACGGCTTCCTCAGCCCGATGTAGCAGCCTTATCTGCACTTGCACAAATGAGTTCTGTTCTGAAGACTGCAGGTCTCTACTCTGGCTGGTCACACATTTGCCATAGTTGTAGTTCCTATCTTCAGTTCATAACCCAAATTTTCAAAGGTGCAGAAGTTCCCCCAGCCCAGCCACTTCTCCTCAAGCCCTGCTGGGAAAATGGCAGAAGTCAATGGGTACATCTGGGCTGCTAAACTTCCAAAGCCAGCACCATGAGCTGAGACTCCAGGCCTTTCCAATTGCAGCCAATGAGGTTGGGAGAGGTGGAGAAGGAACAGCGCTTCAAGCTTCTTACTGAGCTCAATCCAAGAACCAGGGCTGGGCAGCTTTGCCCTTCTCTACCTTTGTTCACACTGTTCCCTCTGCCTGGAATATTTTCCTCTCTTCTCTCTGGTGATCTTCCTTCCTCCCATGCCCCTTTCTGGGAAGTCTGTTTGACTCCTCTGGACAGTTAAGATCTCTCTTGTCTACTCGCCCACAGATTAGAACGTGCTGCCATTTTACAATTTAGGACACTGAGCTGTAATCTCTTCTACGTCTTTCTCCCTCTATGAATGTTGAGCAGCTCAGGGGCTGACGTGTGTCTGCATTTCTGTAGCTACAGAGCCCACATCAATAGCCTCATGCCCCCAAACTCTCCCGTCTCCTTTGGGTCACCTTTTCCCTTAGTGAAAAGAAATGGCTCAAGCTCCTATCCTCCATACCTTACAAAACATGTTGCTCTCTGCATGAACTCTGGGGAAAGCAATGTGATAGATGGTCTGAAAACGGCTTTGGAAGATATATAGGAAGGAATTTGGCCTGCAAAGAGAGGTCTGGCTTTTATCCCAACTCCTCTCCCCTCTTGCCTATCAGAAAAAATCTGAAGCTCCTCTTACATTATCAGACAAGTAGCTTTCTTCTGTTCCTAGTTGACGTGCATGTCCAGGGTGGGGTGGGAGGGAAGTTTGCTTTTCTTACCACAAAAGGCACCCTATGGCACTTGTCTGGACTGAAGAACCACCCACCCATGTTTTTCATCTTTAATGACACCAAGACATTTCAGAAGCTTTGAAATTATAGTAAGTCCTTAGCGTGGGCTTCAGCTGGATTTCTCCACTTCCTCCCCATCTACGCTGATAACAGAGAGGTCCTATATCCCATGGGGCCCACCGGTCATGGGTTGTGTGGCTGAATGAGGGAGGGAGTAGACACTCCGTTCCTCTGTGTGGGGGTGGGAGTGGCGGGAGGAGGTTGATGAAGGGGTTGGGTTTGGAGGCTGTGTGTGTGTGCATGTGTGCTTATGTGCATGCATGCATTGTGCCTGTGTGCATGTGTGCACATGTGCTTGTGTGCATGTATGCTTGTGTGCATTGTGCCTATGTGCATGTGTGCACGTGTGCTTGTGAGCATGTGTGCATTGTGCATGTGTGCGTGTGTGTACGCATATGCAGCAAGGTTGGAGATTGTCTGAGCAGATGACGGAAATACTCCCATATGCTGTTCCAGCGATGGTGTGTGGTGTGTCTGTGTGTGTGTGTGTGTGTGTGTGTGTGCACGTGTGGGCATCCGCGTGCTGGTCCTGGAGGTGCTGCGTAGTATCTGTGTATGCTAGAGCCGAGGTAAGTGGCGTGTGGGACGCGGAGAATATCTGTATATTATTTGAGATTCCTCCATAGCCTCTTGCCAAGCAGTTTCCTCAGAAGCTCAGAGTCAGCCCATATGGTCTGGGTGGAAAATACCTCTGTAATCAGCCAGCCCCTGACTCATTCTGAAAGCTCGCAGGCCTGCTGTGTACTCCTGCTGGTCTCACATTCAAACCCACCCACCCCTGCCTTTAGGTGATGGTGCTGGGAACCTGCGCCCCTTCAGAAACCCTTTAGCATGCCCATGCCCTCTCCTGCCTGCCTCCTGCCCAGTCCTCTCCCCCAGAGCACAGCTCACGCTGCCAGTTCAGCAGACTATGCTCCAAAGCCCTCCCTGGCTAACGCTCCCTCTGTCTCCCCCGAAGCTCCTAGAGGGTGTCTTCCACATGCCACATGCTGTCGTGGCCACGTCTTCTCTCTTGTCACTTTTTTTCTCTCCTGCTTCACTCCCCTTGGGGACCTACCACTCCAGAGCCATTTAGAAGTGACTCAAGACCAGGTCTGCTGAGTTAGGGGACACTGAGAAAGTCCAACCGAGAAACCACTGTTTAGTCCCACAGGCACCTCACCCCGTCTAAGACCTTCCCTTGTCCCCCATCCCTTCCCTCGCCCTGACTTCCCCGCCCCTGCCCCCTGAGGTGAGGCTGTGGGTGGGGTGAGACAGTGTGTGGCAGAGAGCATCTGCAGCCTTGCAGACAGCCATTTCGGGTTCACACCCAGCCATTTTGGTGCATTCTCCAGGCGGCTACAAAACGGCCACTTCAAACTGCCCACCTTCTCTCCGAGGATGGCGCCAGCTCCTGTGCCTGGAGCTGTTCCCTGTGTGCAGGGTGCTGCCAACACGCTCTGCAGGTCCAGGGGTATGCTTCCGCCGGTGACGGCCGAGGCAGGGCTGGAGGCCAGCTGGCATGTGCAGGAGTCACCGTTACTGACAGCTCACCCGCACGCCGACAGGGCTGGCACCCTCTGAGAGCTCAGTGTCCTTGCACACAAGCTGTTAAATCTTCTCCCCTGGGGGTTAACTCACCCCCCCAGTCCCCCCACCACCACACACACACACACACTCATGAACTTGGAATCTGGCTGCCATTGGGTCCCCCAAAGAGGCCCCATTTCCAGGCTGGCAAGTTTTTCTGCTAAAGTACATGAGCTATTCCTGCCTGTGGTCTCTCTCCCTACACTCGTCAGACCAGGAACAAGTCAAAGGAAGTCTCCCAACAGACTGCCCCCCTCTCCCTAAGTCCCTTCTCCCAGCCCCTTCCACCGCCCAGGCCACCTGGCCGGACTGGCTTCGATTTCCGCATAAAGCTCATTTGCTGCCCAGTTCCAGGGCCGCCCCGTGCAGACCTGCCCCCAGCCAGAGAGAGCGCCCACGAAAGCCACGGGGCCCCGAGGCATAGCCTGACCACGGACGCCCTGGGCCCTGAGCATCAGGGCTACAAAACAGAGCAGCCGAAATTCAACCCAAGTCTCTTTTGAGCCCTCATCTTGTCAGGTAACAAAATCATAATGTCTTTATTTATGGACAGATTGAGTCCAAAAATATTGCAAGTGTTATCTACACTTTGGAGTAAACTTCATCAACTGAGACAACTTGAGGTCCTTCCCTGCCTCCTCTCTGGCCGGTGGTACCTGAGTTCCGGGGGCTCAGGTTGTTGAAGGGAAGCCACGTGTGCCGTGTGCTGTGTGCCTGTGTGCGATGACACGCCCTGGCTGGGAGCTGTCTCTCCCAGGACTCGGCCTTCGCACGGTGGGATCTCAGGAAATCGGCGACTGTGGCCTCAGGTGAGGGGAGGCGGAGGGGGCTGCAAACTGCCTTCCTGGTCCCAGTGCATGGCCCTGTGTTGTCAAAAGGAAAGAAGTAACTGATCGGTTGTTCCACACTGCATATTATTTTTGGATTCTATACATTTTAATTCCTGATGGCATTAAGGGTGATTTAAAGGAAGCTGCTGGCAAGGAAGACTTTGCCACAATAGAGAAACTTCAACTTTACATGTAGTGGGACTGTGGGAATTGGACAAGAGGGATTTGGGCTTGCATATAGGAGAGCGAGCGCTCACCCCAGAGCACGAGAATTAAAATGTGGTCAATAGCATTCTTGGCTGGGATGTGTGCGTCAGCAGGAAGACGAGAGCAAGCCTGAGGGAAGGGAACCACACTTCTTGGAGGACCTGTAATTTTTTCTAAAAACATGTTCACTATCTTCCTAACTGTTAAAGTCATACAATATGGGAAATTTAGAAAATGTAAAAATGGTGTAAATAAAAAAATTAAAAACTACTTGTAAACTCACCAGAAATTTAAAAACTAACCATCGCCAACATTTTGGCATATTTTCTTTGTTTTCATGCATGTGGGAGTGTATAGATTGATATAATTAGGCTAATTCTTTACATATATTTTGCATCCTGGGTTTTTTTTTTTAACACCTAATATTATACCATGAGTTCTTCCAATTTTCCACTAAAATATCTATGAAGTCATAGGGGGAAAACTTATAAAAATTAACACCACCATCAAGACGAATGAGAAACTTGAAAAAAAAAAGTCTCTTTTGCTAAGAGCACATTGTGTACCAGACATGGTCTGAGTGCTTTATAGATGTTATCTTCTTTCACAACAGCTTTAACAGGTAAACACTGCTTTTTCCCCCTTTTGCAGATTAGGAACCTAAGATTTAGGTGGGTAAAGTAAATGTGCAAGATGACATTTTGCAAATTGTAGAAATAAGAATTAAATTGATTCAGATGGTTCCTAAAGTCAAGCTCTTAACAACCTCACCATATATTCATTCATTCATTCATTCATTCATTCATTCTGTAAATAATGATTGAGCACTTGCTATTACCAGGCATTGTGCTGGAGTACATTAGGGATCACAGCAGGCAAATTCAAATGCCCTTTTGGGGTTACATTCCACTGGGGTGGGGTGGTTGGATATATATGAAGAATAAAATGAATAAAGAAACTATCATAGAGTAAACTGTTTTATGTGCTATGAATAATAGCAAAACAAAGAAGAAGAGATGAGCTGGGGCAGCGTCCAATCTGAAATAGGAGGCTCAGGCTAGGCTCCACTGAGGTGATACTCAAACCCACCTGGAAGTAGGTGAAAGAGTCAATCCGGTGGGCTGGGGAAGAGCATTCAGCCAGAGGGAACAGCAAATGCAAAGTCCTGAGGCAGCGGTATGTCTGGCCTGTTTGAGGAATAGGAGGAGTTCAGAGGAGCTGGGGTGGAGTGAGCAGGATTGAGAGTGGCTGACAACAAGATTTAAGTTTGGGGTCAAGAGGATGGGTTGCTTTTGTAAACCAATGCAGACTTTGGATTTTCCTTTTGATGACATGGGAAGACATTAGAAGAATCCGAACAAAGCAACATGATCCAATTTATTATAAAAGGATCCCTCAGGCTTTTGTGTTGAGAATAAACTGGCGGAATCAAGGATAGAAAGAAAGAACAGTTAGGAGGCGATTGCAGGACTCCAGGCTAAAGACAGGTAGCAGGGAAGGTGGGGGAAGTGGGCAGATTCCAGAACTGTTTTGAAGATGGCAGGATTGGCGATGGGTATGGAAGTTGTAAGTGTTACACTCTAGAAGATATTTAAGGGTTTGAGGTTAGAAGGCATCTCCTAGGAAGTGTGTCCCAGGGAAGGGAACACGTCTGAGGACAGGGCTCTGGGCCACTCCATCTACAGAGGTTGAAAGATGAAGGGAGACCAGCAAAGGAGAACGTTGGATGGAGGCAGAATACTAACATTTTTTCAAAGCCAACTTTGGGCAAGTTGCTTTACATGCATCATTCCATCAGCTCCCCATCCAATATTATTTGAGGCAGTCTTCTCCCCAGGGTGTAGATGAAGGAAGCTGAGGCACGGAGAGGAGAAAGGAATTAACCAAGGTGGGCAATGAGGAAGCACCAGAGCTTGTTTAAGCCTCTCTTTACGCCTGAGGGAAAGAGCAATTCCTTGCCTGGCTGTGTCCCAGGCCTGCACATTTGATAAGTGCATGGGAAACTACGCATTCCTTTTCTTCCTTAGGACCCCAGAGGCAGCTGTCACGCGACAGAAAGGGGGTGCTTGCTAAGTGTTCCAGCTTCCTCGCCCCTGGGGTGGGAGAATTCTGAGACTTGCTCTACATAGCCCTGTCTCTCAGAGTTCCCCACCGTGGGCCGACGCGCTCCTTCCATTGCCTTCTCACATCCCTGTTCTCTAACAGCCGTTTGCTAAGATCAGCTCCCAAATAAATTCCTTGTACTCAAATTCTTGTCTCAAGGACTGCTTCTGGGGAACCCAAGAGTAGAGTCCTTCTAACCAAGCCATGTCGGCTCCGGTAGGAGAATGGACGTGCCCCACTTACACTGTCCGGGCCCCTGCTGTGCCTGTCAGTCCTGGTGTGAGGGTGTGGGGGGGATTGGGGGGCTGCATGTCCACGCCTCCTGCATCCCAGTGTGTCCGGCGTGCATCCGGTGTGGATATGGTGGGCATCACCTCTTTGTGCCAGCTTACATGTTGCAAACAGGAAAGGAAAATTTAAGCAGTTTCTTATGTAAATACTGGGCAACCCAAATTCTTTTCTTTTGCTTCTAGTCATTTCAGAACTTCTGAAGCTTTGCTGTTCTTCCCCTTGGATGGAGGGTGGGAGTGGAAGTGGGAGGAAACAAGGTTATTTTTGTCCTGGGGATTTCAGGGTCCCTCTCTTTACGCTTCTCTCCCTTCCTTCTCTCACCCGTCCAAGCCCCCGGGGGGAAAGAGCTACCTGAACGAGGGGCATTGCTGGCAACTCCATGGCAGGCCTGGGGGCACCGCCGTCCTGCTGGCCGGCCGAGACTGCACAGAAGGGCATTAGGCCACCCGCTGGGGCCCGGCGCCCATCCTTCCCGAGGGCTCTAACCCGGGAGGACAGGCTGGGTGCACGGGGGCCCAAGCCGCTGACTCGGAGGACGGAAGCCACGGGCCTGGGGTCACCGCTGCCTGGTGCAGCCGCCCCCACCTTGCGGCCTGGCCCCGCTCCCCAGCTATCACATCCGGGGGGGCACAGGAGGGCGGAGGGCATTTGAAAGAATAGGGTTTTAGGACCAGACATGAGTGGGTCCAACCCTGATAAACGACCCTTTCTGACCCTCACTTTCCTCGCTTGTACTATGGAGATTTTTAAAAACGTGTATCTCTTTTATTTAATAGGATGACATGGAATTACACACACACACACACACCCCCCCCGGTGTCTCCGTTTGGCAGGGCTGCCAGGGGAAGCGCCCCACAAAGGGTTGGCTTAAACCAGAATGAATTGGCTCTGGGGTTGGAGGCCACAGGGTAAAAGCAAGGCCCTGGCAGCCCGCGCCTCCCGGGAGGGTGTGCAGAGCCCGCAGCCGCCAGCTGACCCCAGGGCCCCCCTCGCATCCCTCTCTGGTCTCCGGCTGCGTCTGCTTTCCCTCATCTGCTCGCGGGCGGCATCGCGACGTCCTCTGTGTAAGGCCCCCGATGACAGGGATGAAGACCTACCCTGATTCCATTTGGTCACAGCTGAACTAATACAAAATCTTTAAAAAGGGCTATTTCCAAATGCACTCACACCCCCAGGAATGTGGTTCCAGTTTGGACACATCTCTGTGGGGGATGTGATTCAGCCCCCAACACCCAGCACGGTGTGTGCTGTAAACGCGGTGTCCACCTTTCCCCAGGACGGAGAGGAAAGTAAGCGCGAGGCAGCTAAGACGTGGGAGGAAAAGAGAAGTCTGAGAAATGGGGCGTTTTCTTTGGATTAACCCATGGATTAGCTTACTGGAATGTGAACTGAACCCACAAGTCACAAAACTTCACCAAGGCATATACTAAAAATGACAAGGAGAGAATCAACAGCTGTAGTATACGGAGAGCTCTATTATTAAAGGATGAGAAAAACACAAACCATCCTATAAAAATTGGGTAACAATATAAAATAAGGCAATCCAAATATTTTTGTATGCTGAAGCTGCCAGAATGCAGTCTATCAGACATCGATTGGCTTTTACAATGGAGATTTATTACCTTAGAATTTACAGTTCTTAGGCCATGAAAATGTCCAGCTCAAGGCATCAGCACAGTGCTACCTGGATTCTGAAGACAGGCTGCGGCCCTCCGGGGTTCCTCTGTCACATGGCAGGCACCTGGCATGTCTGCAAGTCCTTCTCTCCCAGGTTTCATTGCTTCCAGCTTCTGCCTCAGTGGTTGCCTCTCTCAGTCCCTGTGGCGGTCTTCTCTGCTAGCTTCTCTTAATTTCATCTCTCTTAGCTTCTGTGTGTGTTTTATCCTCTTATAAAGAGATTAAGACGCACTGTGAACGGGGTGGGGCACATCTCAATTGAAATAACCTGGCTAAAATGTCCCACCCACAGCAGGTCCACAGCCACAGGACTCGGTTAAAGAATGTGGCGTTTTCTGGGGTACGTAACAGCATCACATTCCCACGCCAAATGAATGATAAACGTACTAATTTTGCCAGAAGTCGGGGAAACAAATTTAATGTAATGATGATGCATCCACCTTTCTGGAATGTCTAAAAATGACCAATATCACCTACAGTCAGTGGGGAAGCTGTGAAAAAAATACGTTCATATAATGCTGGTAGAATTGCAAATTGTCACAGCATTTTTATAAAGCAATGAGCAGCTTCTATTAAATTTTAGAACTCAAATTTTTAAATCTATGACCCCACTTCTGGGACTGAAAGCATCAGCATGTTAGGTTGTACATTGTTAAAAAATATAAGACGAGATATTAATGATGGGTGTTTACAATTCATGAATCTGGTTTACAAACCTCATGAGTCAAAGTGCTTGGTTCTGGAAGTAGAAGGGGGGAGTTTGCATAGGGCAAATGTGGAAGCAAGCGAGGAATACTCTGATCAGCTGATGTTCCCATTTTATATGAGTGGGAAGCAGCTATTCATTGATTAGTCTGGTGTGTTTGACCATTCCTGTCAGCTCTCTCTACTGGGCTGGAACTGGTTTATCCTCCGTGTGGCTTATCTACAACACTGTAAGGCATATTCCATTGTCCGCTCTCACGGAAAGCCCTGGCAGGTCAATTGTTTCTGTCTTCTGGAAAATCCTTTCTCTGACAGGGGTCCCTCCTGGCAATGCCCAGCACAGGGGGCCCTTTTTATTTCACCTAACGACAACAACAATTGCAACAACACACTCACGCCGTTTGCATTAATGTTTAAATGAACAATTCTGCCTCATACCATGAGGTCGCACGTGATTATTTACAAAACTAAATTTCAATGTAACCGATTGGAATTCCATAGCGTACTGCTGAGTGAGAGAAGTCAGCTGCTTAAGAAAGTGTGTTAGATTATGCCACTTTGGTAAAACTCTGTACCTGGACGTGCACCTGTGTATTGCACGCAGCAGTGTGCAAGTAGGGCAGCGTGCACGTCAGGCTGGTCACACTCATTACTTGGGGTAGGGGGTTCAGAATTCAAAATACGAAAGGGAGAGGGTGAAGAAGAAATAAAACAGGGCTACGGGGCCAAAGGCATGTACAGAGTGCTCCTAGCATGTGTACATGCCTCAAGGCATTTGAAAGTTCAGAGAAATAGAAGACACCTTTGATCCGTAATCTACTGACTGAATGTGACAGCCGGATTAGTAGGTGCTCCGGGAAAGCAGAGCCCACGGGAGATACATGCCACGTAAGTGCTGTGGGATTTGTTACAGGAATTGGTTCACATGGCGATGTGGATGGGCAAGTCTGAATCGCACAGGGCGGGCCCCGTGCTGGGAATTCTGATGAAGGTTTTCCATGAATTCCCCAGGAGAAGCTGGCTGGTTTAAAGGGAGTGGAAACCCTCCCTTCTGACTGCTGACATCATCAGTTCTCCCTCTAAGGCCTTCGGCTGACTGGGTGAGACTTGGCTCCCTGCTGCAGGCAGGCTCCTCTGTGGATTGCAGGTGTAACCTGCCATAGGCTGACTCACTGACGATTTAAATCCACGCAACACCCTCACAGTAACAGTCAGGCCAGCGCGTGCTTGACCAATCGACTGGACGCCGTAACCTGGCCGAGGTGATGCGCGAACGTGACCATCACATGGGCGCTATGCATTGGGAGGGAAGTAGTGTTGTGAAGTGTAAAGTGTGCTGGCAGCAGAAGTGAGCAGGACGTGAATTTTGTGACTTAGGGAAAGGAATGAGTGGGTCCAGAGACACGGGTGGGAAAGCATGTGGCAGGCTCATGACCTGGACAGGGAAGTCTGCAGTGCAGCTGGAAGCAGATTGCAGAGAGATGAGGGGACTGAGGCAGGGGCAGGTTGCAAAAAGGAGGAAATCCTTCCTGTGACGGAGCAGTCGATAAAAACTGGGAGGTAGAGGGAAGAGAGGAGTGAGGAAAAATGAAGGAAACTTTAGCTGGGCTGATTTTCTCATCTGACTTAGTAGACAGTAAGTTTCATGTAAATTTGATGGCCTGAGAAGAAAAGCTTAACTTATATAATGTATTTATATATATATATATATGATGTATATTATAACCTTCTAAGCATAATCAACAGAATTCAAAATTAAAATTTAACCAAGAGAAAAGTGGTAGGGATGGGAAAGAAAGGGAATTGTGTTGAATAATGCACCATTTCCTTAATTCAATAATTATCTGCCATGTTCTGAGAAGGGAAATACAGAAATGAAACAAACAAGCAAAAATACTAATCTTGTGGAGCCTCCATTCTACCGAAGGAGACAGAGAATTTAAAAAAAACAAACGTATAAGATAGAACGCCAGGTGGCTGTGAGGCTGGGTGGAGAGTGGGTAGGCAGGGCAGTGCTGTGTTTGGGGAGGGCCTCTTGGAGGCACTTCTGGGCAGGGCTGAGTGAGGCTCTGGAACATTCTGTGCAAACATCCGGAGACGAGCATGGTGGGCCGAGGAACCGCGAGTCAAGGACTGTGACACAGACCACCTGGTATATTCTAGAAGCAGCAAGATACGAGTCCAGCGAGAGGGGGGAAGGCTGAGGAGAGGAGACACAGCTCCTGCTTAGCTTTGATAGAGAAGTGTGACCATCTCACTGAACCTTCGGGAATTATATACCTTAAGAACTATGAACCAAAAGTCAGAAATAGCCAGTGTTGGCTGTGCTTATTCCTGGGCCTTCCAGCCATGGACAGTGGGAATGGACAATGGGGATTTCCACCCTGAAATCCCTGGGGCCTGCTATGAGCCAGGCAGTGTGGCTGCCTAGCTCATAGGACTCTATAAGTTTTAAATAAGGCTTATTTTACTTTGTGATTATGAGAAACATAGGTGGAAAACTTTGAAATGCAAAAGAAGAATGGGAAAAAATATAGTCGTGATTCCACTGACTATTGAGTTGTGAGTTAGTCAAGTGAGGATGTCAATATGAGTAGGCTCGTGTAGTTCGCGGAAAAAGTGCCGGCAGGCGTGGCCAGCGGCCGGCCCTGGGTGTCGGGGCACGTGGTTTTCACACCGCCCCGGGAGAGCCGTGAACGTGGGCGTGGGACCTGCGCGAGGGGAGTTTCTGTCTCAGTTGAGAAGTGCGGCGGCCGGGGACCCCGCGCGGGGGGACTGATGGGCAGTGACAGCGGGCTCGTGGGCGCACAGCTGCGGGGAGGGGCGGGGAGCAGGGGCAAGACGCCGCTGCCCTCTCACGGGACCTTCCAGAAGCCGACCGGGCTGCAGACAGTTGGAACCTCCCTTGTCCAACGCAGCCTGACACGCGTTGCTGGTGCCGTTTGATATTCGTGAACCAATAAGCGGATGCCTGAGCACAAACGATGCACGCAGCGTGTCCTTTAAGCTGGGCGCTCAGTCTGCGTGATTTGTGCACGCTCTCATCAGCCCTCCCCCGAGCTTCCTGAGCCCCACGCGGGGACTGCGTCCATTTCTTAGGTGGTTTTGTTCTTTTGACCCCAGGTTTCTTCATGGCACCTCCCAGTCTACCAGGCAATTGGGCAAATTTTATCATATGTGGTGCTCATCAAGATCCTGGGTGCTGAGTACTATAATTCAGTTTCCACATGAAGGAATCACAGCTTCAGAAAGCAGAAGTCATTCTCCCGCAGTCATCTACCTGTTAGAGAGCAGAGCCAAGATTCACTCAGAGACACGTAATATGTGGGGGGTGGGGGGTGGGAGCTACAGAGGGTCCCCGCCCTCCGAAGTTACAGTCTGCTCAAGAAGACAGAAAGCAAGCAGGTTGGGGCAGCCTCTTAGGGCAGTTTTTCGCTAAGATAGGAAGGGTGTGGGAAGGGCCATCACAGGGCAGTGGAAGGGTTTCCAGGCAGAGGGGACCTCACACGGCTGGAGCTGGGAGGAGCTTCACTTGTGTGGGGGCCTCGGGGTCCCCGGGGACGGAGCGATGGGGGTGGAGGAGGGGCGGCCAGGGTGCTGGCCAGTGTTGACAATGGGGATGTCATTCTCAGGGCAATGTAGGGCCAGTGGCACATTTTAAATCTGGGGGTGATAAATCGCAGTTATGTCTTTGCAACATTACTCTGGGGAGAAAATGCCATCGAGGCCGCTGGGTGCCCCCAAGCGTGGGAGGAGGGAAGCGGGGAGGTGGGCTGAGGATCTTGAGGGGGAAGCTGCGACCAACTGGTGGTGTTGGAGAAGGGGAGAAATAACCAGATCAAGACCCACTTAGGAGGTAAAACCGTGAGGATTGCTTAAGAGATTAGCAAGGAAATGAAGAAGGACCCCCATAATTCTCACGCTAGCACCGGAGAGGATGGTGGTGCTAGCCACCTTAACAGGGAGCCTGTGGCCCGGCCTTGGGGCGTCCACAGCAGCACCCCGGCAGGCGTGGGCACCCAGGGCTTGGGGGAGAGGCCAGGTTGGAGGTGTGCGCCCAGGGGTTGTGAGCAGGGGGGAAACTTAAAGCCTCTGGGGTGTCTGAGCTCACCGAGACAGAGAAGAGAGCCATGAAAGAGTGCAAAACCCAACTCAGTTATTTCCAAACAAAGCACCCAGATCCTTGAGGATTTTCGTAGGTAAATGATTTGGAAAGATTTCCTCCTCCCCAGTGCTCACTTGCACTCATCATCTTTGGCTGCAGGCGACCTATGGCTGGCTGAGCCGACTTGGAAAACGTGTTTCCTGCAAGGGCCCCGAGCCGGGCCCTGTGCTCCCGCTCCTCCGCTCCCCCTCCTCCCCCTTCCCCTCCTCCCCTCCTCTGCACGGAGACAATGGGTCTCAGCGTCATCGGGGCCGGACAGGTCCTGGGGACGTGCAGCAGGGCTTACCTTCTCTCTTGTGCCTCAGCTTCCCGCCATGTCGGCCACGAGTGTCTCTGAGAAAGACGGGGCGTGCGGGATTTTCTATGGGGAGAGCTTCCAGTGAGGATGTGTGGGTGCTGGGGGGGGGCTGGCGGAGGGGGTAGAACGGGGCAGGGGCAGGTAGAGGTCAGGCCGAGGGAGGAGGTGGCGGGCCGGGGAGGGGCAGGGAGGGCTGCAGAAAGCGATTCCCGGGCCCTGCCTTCCACAGGTGCCCCCCAAAGCGGCCTCCCGCCCCCCATCCGCCTGTCTACACTCCACCCGGGCTGTCCCCCAGGCTTCTCACCTCCTGCACCCACAGCACCCACAGCAGGGCCCCCAAGGTCTTCTCCCCAAAGCTGAGCATCATTCGGCCGCCTTAGTCCCTGTAAACGGCACCGCCTTTCACGGCACGGCCCATGGCGAGTGCTGGACCATGACCAGGCGCCTCCCCGACTCCCCAGGGCTCCATTCCGTCAGGGTGCAGGCCAGTGACCGCCTCCCTGAAGCAGTCCTGTCACTGTCCTGCACGCTCAATGCTTGCTTGCGCCCCTTGCCTAGAGGCTCACCACTGGACACCCACCCCATGCCCACAGTCCTGCCCTTTCTACATCACACATCGAGCCCCTCCGCCTCTCACCTAAAACTCTTCCAAGGTGCTCAGACCCCCCGGGGTCTCCTGGGGCCTCTTTAGGGTCACTGCCTGCCTCCCGGCCAACCTCCCCATCCCTTCCAGCACCTTCCACTTCCCGCCTGGCTTGATGCTGGCCCGTGCCTCCATTTCCGCCCACTTGCCGAAACCCTTGCCCGGAAGGCCTTCCTTCCCTCCCCCCTCCCTGACTACCTCCCACGTCGCCCCCCATGTGGCGAGACGCCGCCTCCCCTGTGGCCCAGCACAGCTGCACCCCACTGGGGCCTGTCCACACTGCCGCGGGGCCTCGGTTGAATTGGCTGCCTCCTCCCTCTGTCTGTACCGTCTCTGAGGGGGGACCAAACCACCCAGCGTCTAGCACCAGGCTGGACACAGCAGAGGCATCAGTGGAGGTCTACTGAATGAGTGAATGAGTGAATGAATGAAAGAGTGAGATAGCCTCAGGTGTGCCTCGGTTAGGGTTCCCGCAGGAAACAGGAAACACGTTCGAGGAGACTTGAAGAGGAATCAACGGAGGGGCAGTTCATAGAAGGACTAAAGGGATGTGGGCAGCAGCAGCAGAAGTGGTCCCTACCCGCAGGGCTGAGGGCGTCTGGGAGGAAGGAGTCACGCTGGG
>PVIY010012395.1:0-62191 GCA_004026745.1 Myrmecophaga tridactyla | reverse complement strand
TGGCTACTGGAACACAGCTCTACATTATCAGGCAGTTCCCTCCAGCCTCTCTGCTACATCTTGAGCAACAAGGTGATATCTACTTAATGCGTAAGAATAACCTCCAGGATAACCTCTCGACTCTGTTTGGAATCTCTCCGCCATTGACACTTAGTCTCATTTCACTCTTCCCCCTTTGGTCGAGAAGGTTCTCTCCATACCTTGATGTTAATTCTCAGCTCATTCTAGGGTTTTCTTCCATCCCTTGATGCTCAATCTCAGCTCATTCCAGGTTCTCTGTCCCATCTCAATTAGATTTTTGCCGCAAAGAAAATGCTAGCATACCTTTTAGATAATCTTTTTAGATAATCTAATCCAAAAGCTAGCCTTGGAATCCATAAAAAGGAATCAGACTTATTTAATATTTTTTCCCTCCTATAATAAAGCATATGTATTGAAACTTCCCTAATTTATAAGGGGATTTTAATAAAAGAGGAAAAACTGATGCTCAGTTTTGGAAAGATTTCACTTTACCATCCTTCCTGCGGACTAGACATCTTAATCATAAATTTTAGAACATTCATAGACCTTATCTGCCATGACCATAGAGCTGCTCATATTCTTTCTTTTTCTGTTGCTGACACTTATTTAAAAAGTAATCCATGAATTCATTTTCATGTAAAAATTCAGACAGCATAAGATTGCTATTTTCATATCATGTGCTGTATCTATGCTTTTTTTTTCAACTTTTTATTTTGAAATTTTTGAACTTATAAAAAAGTTGAAAGAATAGAACAATGAACACCTGTATACTCTACCAAAAACCCCACTTGTTAACATTGTGCAACATTTGCTTTATCTCTCCTTTGCTAGATAAGGTATGGATATAGCTAGATATTTTTTTTACTGGACCACTTTAAAGTAAATCGCAGATATTATAAAAGTATATAATAATGGTATAGTGGTTATATTGAAGAATGAATTTAGTTGACCGTTACTATACCTTAAGAAGATTAGCAATAATTCTCTAATGTCATATAATATCTGGTTCAAATCAGATTTCCCAACTTGTTTTTTTAATGTATTAATGAAAGCTGATTTTTTTTCCAATCAGGATCTTATCAAAGTTTATATTTCATATTTGGTGGTTAAGCACACCACAATACTCTTTATTTTGAATGTCACAAATAATTTAATTTGTAAACCTTTTGTGGGCTTAATTTTGGAGTTTAAGTAATTTTCATGAAGTGCTTTGGGCAAATCTCCATTGCATAAATTTCTCAATTTCAATGCCTTTTAAGCTGCTGAAAGGAAATATATTGTATGTAATCAACAGCAAAAATAGGTCAGTGCAAGGGAACTTTTTAAATTGATTCTATCCTCTTTTTTTTTTTGAGGCTAGTCTTAATGCTTCATTAAACAGATTGCATATTAGATGATATTAAGAAATTCTTATTAATTTTGTTGGTGTGATGGCCATATTTTTTAGTATGTTTTTATTTCAAAGTGATGCATATCAAAGTATGGATGAGGTAATATGATAGCTGTGAACTGTTTTAAAATAATAGTGGTTGTGGGAGAAAACAGCATATACAAGATTGGTAGAATGTTAATTTTTGAAGCTGGAAATTGAGTACAGATTTTGTTTACCCCATTCTCTCTACTTCTATAAATATTTTAAATTTCTAAAATAGAGTGATTTTTAAAATGTAAACAATAGCTAGATATTATACTGGTCATATTATCTGACATGATCAATTAAGGTAGACACCAATCACAAAAATATAACAAATTAAATCCACTTAGAACTTAAAGATATTCTCCTTAATGACTCTTGCATTAAAAAGAAAAACAAAACTAAATGTAAAAAGTATTTAGAAAATTGAACTACCATAGCACCAAATATTAAAACTTTCAAGAAAAACTTAAAGCTTTAGATGATTTAATAATGATAATGATAATGATTCAAGGAAGAATGAAAACAAATGAACTAAATATTAAGCCAGAAACTAGAGAAAGAATGAAACAAACATAAAACAAGAAAAAAATTAAACCAAAATTAATTCAAAATAAAAACCAAATTAATATAGCAGTTCAAGAGATGATTATCTGAAAAAAGAATGACATAGATATACCACTAGATATCATAATTAAAATGGAAGAAGAACAAATAGGAAAGAAAATGAAGGTACCCTCAGACAAGAATAGAGTCTAAAAAATTTAAGAGTATTCTGTTGCATGAGTTGAACGTGACATTCATTGATATGCAAATAAATGATCATTGGGATAAAATTAATGATTTATAGAAAAATCTCTAAGAGAGTTCTGTTTACATTAGAAAAATAAATAATACAATACCCATGGGAGAAAACTGGTGGAGAACTATTTCTTAAAATGACAAGTAGGTATTTATCAAATATCTAGAAATGTGTGAAATGTGTCTCTTAAAAAACAAAACAAGTCTTCCTACATATGGGTCAGAATTTGTCACACACAAGGAATCGTCAAAGGTGTAGTGTTTGCTTTTTTTTAATTGATGAAAGTAATCTAAGTAGCTAATAAAAGACTAGGTTAGTAAATTACAGCCACAGCAAGTGCAAAATATCTTATAGAAGACTAGTTAATGCCACAGGAAGAAACTGATCATTATATATTATTTATTTTTTAAGTTACTGAATAATCCCAATTTTTGTAAATGTGTGTTCATTTATGGAAAAAATACTAAAAGGATATATGTGAAAATATTAAGAATAAACACCTTTAACTTGTAGAACTGTAAGTACTTGTTAACTGGAGACAAAGAATATTTATTTAGGTTTTAAATTCCCTACATGTAAAAATATACATCACTTTGTAACAAATTATATATCTCTTATTAGAATATAAATATAGTAAATATAAAACTGGATTATATAAGCATACTAATGGAAAATATTGAATATACATAATTATAAGCCTACATTTTTCCAATAAGTATTGTTGTAGTAATTATCAATTAAGTTCACAAATGAAAGCTGAATTCAAACCAAAGGGATATTAAAATAATATGTGTAATATAAAATGAAACTTGTACCAATTGAATCAACCTGCTTATTCTCAGATTGTTCAGTACATATACAGTATGGCTATAGAAAGTATCTTACTAATTCCATGTTGCCTTGTCATGAAAGGCTCTTCAAAATCTTTGATTAATTGATTGATTACAGGCTTACTACTGGAAAAGCGTATATAAACGTTAAAAGCAAAATGATTAATGATTAATGGAATATTTTCTAGGGATATTTAAATTCTTTCTAAAACTACTTATCCAAAGAATTCCTTAATGTTTTCCAGTTCCTGAGAGCAGAAATGGACCAAGACTATCATCTGGCAAAAAAATTATGTCAAATGAGTAAGTACAAAATAGTTTTATATTTTCCAATCTTCTGTTTCTAAATAAATTCCATGATATGTCAGTTTCATTATAATAAGCCTATTGAATTCTCTATAGTGTCTCAGTGATTTCATGATATAAATTATGTTGTTTGGTGAAAGCACTAATTTAGATTTGTAGAGTACCACTGAGTGGAATAAATTAATATAGATTAATAAAGACTAGTTGCCATCATTGGAAAATAAGTCAGAATCCTACCCTCATGAGAATGGCTTGGTAACTTTATGCTTTTCATTTCCAAGGAATGTCAGGTAATGCAGTAGTCAAACTTTACTTAACATGCAATTATTCCACAAATATGTGAATGCCTTCCTGTGCTAGGCACTTTCTAGGCATTGGAGATACAGCAAGGAAGTCAAGGAAGAATGGAGAATTGGAGACAGACTCTGTCTTAGGCGGCAGGAAATTCTAGTTCTTTGATGTTAATAGGAGCACTTGGTTGAGGCTGTCCAAAGTCCCTCCATAGATTCACATCAACAAACAAAATGGATTTTTTCAACTAGCATGAACCCCAAAATATTTTATATCTAAATACTTACAATATAGTTATTCTTTTGTCCATCTTCTAGCTCCTCTACATAGCACTACCCATTTCTCTCTGTATATATATTTATAAATTTATGTCTATCTACATATTTATGTGTATATATATATATATATATATATATATATATGTGGCACCTACAATGGAAACATTCTTGAACACGTCATTTAATCTTCAAAGCATTTCTGGGAGGCAGATATTATTAACCCCATTTTATAGGTGAGGAAACTGGGATTTAACAAGGAAAACTAACTTGCACAAGGTCATGTAACTACTATGTGGTAGAGTTGGGATTAGACCCCAGACTTGACTTGAAATCTGTGGTTTTCCCACTATATTTCCACTTCTTCATTCAGTAATAAGCTTATTTTCCTGGTCACAGGAAACAGATTAGAAAAGATACACTTATTATGGATCACTATGGCTAGACTGGCTCCTATAGTCAGTTAATATATTTTCTTTATGTATTTTAGGCATTGAATTTATATAAAATAATTCATCCTTATCCCTTCAGAAATGTTTTACGTGCTCATTTTCTTGAATAAACCCACTATTTCCTGTGTGCTTCCTTGTCCAATTATAGTACAGATATTTATGTATTTCTTTATTTGGCTTTAGGGCTTCTTACCTGCAGTCCTGGGTGCCCTGTGGGTTCTTTTCTCTTTGCCTTGCCATTTAAAAAATTTGTATTGTACTCCCCCAAGAAATTTTATCTGCTGGCATAAACTTGAATTTCATGTCTTCCACACACAGTTTTTACATGGTTCTAGTACTTCCTTAGCCATTTTCCTGTGGTCTCTTGCAGAACTGATATCTCTGCTCCATACTATTTCCCACCAGGCACTAGAAGCAGCCAAGAAAAGTGGCTTTTAAATGAGTTTGAAAGTTGAGTCCCAAGTACTTTTTTAGTTTATCTCACAATTGACTGAGACTTTGAGCCAATCAATTGTCTTATTTTGTGGTCACTACACCTTAAGACAGGAACCAGAGGCTCAGTCGTACTTTTTTAGTTTATCTCACAATTGACTGAGACTTTGAGCCAATCAATTGTCTTATTTTGTGGTCACTACACCTTAAGACAGGAACCAGAGGCTCAGTCCTGTCAGGGTGCTGTACTTTTGCTCACAGGTAGCCTGAGCTTCCATAAAAAAAAAAGAGAGAAACAAACAAACAAAAAACACTTAGGCGCTGGAAGACCTACTTCATTAATTATAAGTATTGGAGATTAATGGCTTGAAAACCAAAATGGTTGTGTTCATCATAGGTATAACACAAATACAAAAATCTTCAGAGACGTTAGTTCCTAAAAAGTTGTGTATTTATTTAAGTGAAACGAACTACCCTTTCCTCTTATCTGGGAGTAAAGACTGCCTCTACACATATGTCTATATTCTAATGTTTTGGGGCCTCCTGCTATGTGCCAGGCACTCTGCTGGGGATTTAGCAATGAACAAGACAAGCATGCTCTAAAATAGCCTCCACAGAAACCTAAGGCCCCACCTCTCTCCTGCCCAGCCCTTTCCCCAAAAGGAAGCATCCCCTGAGTGCTTAGGAAGGAATTAAGCCTCTCTCTAGGCCTAGAACCATTTCAGAGAAACCAATAATCAGCATTTATTCAGCACTTGCCATGCACCTAGAACAGTATGAAGTGCTATATCTACAGTATCTGATTGGTCATCAACATCCCCATGCAATATAAGGTATTACTACAGATAAGAAGACTGAGGTATAAAGATATTAAATACTTTCCCTAAGGCCACCCAGCTAGACAGTGGCAGAACCAGGACCCACATCTGGCTCTCTTTCTCCAGGGTCCACACCTGGGCTCTGCTTCCTTCATGGGACACAAGGTTGGGAAACAACCCCCAGGACACCTCCTACATATGCTAAAGCTCCTGTCTACTTTTTATAAATGCTACTGGCCTGTCAAAGAGTATTTTACAATGGGTTGACTTAAACAATGGGAATTTATTGACTCATTGTTTTCAAGCTAAAAGAAAGGGCCAGTAAAGCTATGCCTTCTCCCTGAAGACTGTGGAATTGTGGAGCTGGCTGCTGGTGATCCTTGGTTCTTGACTTTTCTGTCATGTAACAGTGCATATGGTGATGATGTTTTCTCCTTTCTTCTTTGGTTTCCTTTGACTTCCAATTTCCTGCTCTTCCCATTATTTCTCTCTTCTGTGTCCAATTTTCGTTTCTTATAAGGACTTAAGCCATATTGGATTAAGGCCCACCCTCATTTAGTTTGGACACACGTTAACTCATAACATCTTCAAAGACCCTATTTGCAAACAGGTTCATATCCACAGGGCCAGGGATTGGGATCTGAACATATTTTTTGTGGGGGACACAATCCAATCCCCTAAAAAGAACAAGAAGGATTTTTGATTCATCATCTAGAATGGATATTGCTGGGCTGAATTACAAAGCAGATACCTTTCTGCCATTGCCTGTAAACTGACCAGCAGTTTTTTGTTAAACCATGGGGATGTACCTGATCCCATAGTGCAGCCCCATGGGATAATCCTAATTCCAACAGGGAAATTTCTAATATTTGTTCCAGGAACATTGTTCAGAATTTCATAAGTTCTACCAAAAAAGAATTATATGGTCAAATAAATTCGTGAAGTTATATTCTAGTCTCTATAAGATTCATAATAGTCATGAGGCATTTTAATCGTTCTGTAAAATCCTGCAGTTATTCCTAACTGTAAATTCTACCTGGTTAACTTTACTTAACTGAGTTTCCCAAGTATTTATTAACTTTTTAAGAAAATAGCATCTAAAGGAAAAAGTTGAAGAAGCCCTGCTATAGAAAGAGGCTCAGCCTCAGAAAAGGAGACTGCTAACAATATCATATTTTAGTACCAGCCAAAATGTATAAAAAGTTACTTTTATTAGGAACTATAAAAGATATATAAAATATCTATAGACTCCTCAAAAGCCACTTCCAGCCAGGTACACAATCATACTAGCCCAGATTGTTGATGAATTGTTAGTTATATTAGTAGATTAGGAAATAAATATACCTGATTTGGTGGGCCGTGGGCTGAGTCCTAAGAGCCAGTGGGGCCTGATGGAACCATCCACACAATTCTTACTGTTAGCCAGACAAATAACAGACTTGATGTTTCACTGCCCCCTGGGGGCCACCAGGATAATTGCACAGGAGTTACTACATCAAATGGATGATGTAGAATTATGTATACTCCTCAAGCCAGGTAAGAAAAAGGTAAATCAGTAGAGCGAGATCTGAAAAATAAATAGTCTAGAAAACTCTGAAACACAGGTATGATTTTACTGGTTTCTAGGACATTGATAACCTACCAACAGGCCGAACAAATCTACTGGTATTGTCCAAAGGAAAGATGACCTGTTCACATAAAGGATTCACAAAAAGGAATGAATCATGCTAAAAACAACAGGTCCAGTGAAGAGGAATGATGTGATTAAGCAAGTGATGATTGGGTGTGGTCTAGAGTGAACATTCTCAGGATGAAGAGAAAGAAGAAATATCAATTTCCTGTTGGAAAGATGAGTGTTTAAAAATGGCATCTTTCCCATAGAGGAGATTGCATTAAAAAACCTATGTTCCTTTGTGTTCCGATGAGGCTTTTGGTGAAGGATGTCACAGACCATCGGTGAGTGAGACAAGATGAATAGTTAACAGACCTCCAGTACAGTGTTCTCATTAGTGTAGGCTCCATATTTTGAAGGATTTGTACCTTGTTGCAGAAAGGAAATGATCAAGAAATATATGAGGAAAAGCATACTGAAGTGAGGAAAATTATATACTGTGGATAGGAGGGAGAAAATATGAGGATTGTTTCTCTTACAAAGCATTTATAAGTGGAACATTTTATCTCTAGGCACTTATATACCTGTGGTATAATTTTTGGTGTTTATCGTTTTGTGCATTTTCACTTGCACTGATTGACAGACAGTTCCAGTCTCATTCTAAGGAGCCTGTTTGCTGAAACACTTTGAGCACTCATAACACATATTCTGTTGTCCATTTTCAGTCCTAATCTATGAACCAGAAAATCCTGAGGCCAAGGAGTTTTCTTCACTTATTGAAGAAATGTTGCTGATGGGTAAATTTTAAAATTGAAATTCCTTCTTTCTCTTAGAACTATGAGGAGTCGCTATTATTATTGCAGGAGATGGCAAAGTACATCCTTAGAAGGTAGTGAAGAAAGGGTAAAGGACTGCCTTTGATGGTGTAATGAAAATCAGCTTGTCCTCTGTGGATTGTCATGCTGACCCATTTCTCTCTGTGGGGTGGAACTATCTAAGCAAAGCAGGTCCCTGGGCATTGGGTACCAGACAGTTTCTAGAAGGAGCAGGACATGCTAATCACCACTGTGTATGAAAGTGGTTATCCTACAGTTCGAAAGAAAGCTAGTACCCTGTGAACTATTACAAACCTCACTTCCTCTTATTCTTTTTAAATAAGAGTTACATTGACTTTAGTAAAAATAAAAATTTAATGGCTTGTATTTTAAGTTAATTTTAAATCCACATATATCTTAATGCCAGTAAGAATATATTTCATCTTTGGACTACTTTGATGCTACATACAGTTAGTCAAGTTCAGCTCAGTTCTCCCATGTTCCAAAAATATGAATTTCTTAGTGGAAGAAGGAGCAAGGAGAATTAAGATTCTGCAAAAAGTGGAAATATTTTTAAAACGTTCTAAGCAATTCTGTCCCTTTCCCTGGCAGAGAAAGCTCCGAGTCTTGAGGAAGATAATGAAGATAGTGAAGAAGAGAGCAGCGGTGAGAGTGAAGAGGAAAGCAGTGGGGATCTGAGTGAAGAGAGTTCTGATGAATGTGAAGACGGGTGATGCATGTCACTATTGTGGCTTAAGCTTTATACCTTTTCACTAATACATACCATGGAAATATTAAGAAGAGAGATGCATTGTAGTCTAATTGCTTATTTGCTGTAGAGTTCCTTTTAATTTACCTATATTCTTAGTTTGTGTTGTTTCTTAATATTTAGGTCTCAGCTCAACGTGCGTCCCTCAGAGAGGAAAATAATAATTGCAAATACTTATATAGCACTAACTACATGCCAGGTACTACTCAAATGCTCTATACATGTTAGTTTATTTAATCCAACAACAATGTGGTAAGTACTATTACTGTCCTAATTCTACAAGTAAGAAAACTGAGGAGCAGAGAGAGTGAATAGTTTAACCAGCATCAGACATCTGTTCTTTGGGAGAGCCTAGATTTGTGCATTGGGAATTGTGGCTCCAGAACCCTATTCTTAGCCACTGCGCCATGCGGCACCCTATGGCCTCCACTTCAGGCATTTCCATATCACCTGTTTTTTGTTCTTTATAGCTCTTATCAGTATCTGAAATTCTTACTTAAGTATTTGTTCTTCTGTTCATCTTCTCCCTACCTGCTAGAGAATGCAACCTCCGTGAAACGGGACCTTGTCTTTTTCACCATTAAAACTCCAGAGCCTGAGCCAGTACTTGGCAAATAGCAGCTCAATACATGAAGAGAAGTTAATTAAAATGTTTACTCTTTCATGAAACAGGCACAAGCTCCGGAATTCTTATATGTAATTCTTATTTGTTGATTCTGTATTCCTTGATGAATTTCTGCCACCTTCAAATTAAGTTGTAAAGTAACTTAGGTGAAAATGAGAATAATAATCCTAAGTAATTTTGTTTATGGGTATACTGATATGATTTTGGGGTAGGCATTTTGGATTTTTATTCTTATGTCAGCAATGTGCTATGGCATAACCAAAATGCTTGCATCATTGTTTATTATTTTTTGTGGCCTAGTACTATTCAGAGGAAGAATTTTGCTCAACCATTTTGTAGAGGTGCTGAAAGAAATGAAACCTAGTATGTAGAATCCCCCAGTTACATTCTTGGGCTCTGGTATATAAATAATTAGGTAGTTCTCACAGTTTAGCTGACACACATCTCAGCAATAATCTGTTCTTTACATTTTTATTTGGGCTCATCATTCCTCCTCACCATAGGAAAATTACCTTATGTCAATCTAATGACCTCACATGATTACAGAGCCCCCCAACAACAACAAATCTAGAAAACACCCTAAAATGATATTGTACACTAAATAATTACTAATAAGAAGTGAGTTTTCTGTTAAAAGAATGCAGAAGTTCTGGTGAAAAAACTCCCTGAATGAAAAGCCATCATATAGCAGGCTAAATAAAAGAATTTGCTAGGTTTTCTCATCAAAGGTAATTGACACCCCTCTGTCCTTATTCTTCATCCTATTTGCACTCTTTAGTGAAACTCAGGGTGTTGGCATACCTGACATAGGCATGTGTGTTTCTACCTAGCAATAATAGCTAAAAAATC
This sequence comes from Myrmecophaga tridactyla, assembly GCA_004026745.1. Taxonomy (NCBI): domain Eukaryota; kingdom Metazoa; phylum Chordata; class Mammalia; order Pilosa; family Myrmecophagidae; genus Myrmecophaga; species Myrmecophaga tridactyla. Next base: position 51,880 of record PVIY010012395.1, on the reverse strand, counting down.
TCTGTAAAGTATTTTTACATTATTTTATCTTCTGGCTTTTCAATATAATCCCAAGAGAATGCTATAATTCCCATCAGTTGCAAAAATTCAGTTTATCATGCTTGTGGGATATTCAAGGATAAAAGTTAGCAAGAGTATTGGAATTCATGTGAGAAAATTGAGATTAAGAGATGCTAAGTAGTGTCTAGCTATGAGAGCTAGTAGAACCCAGCATTCCTTGCTACCTCATACATGGCTAAACTCTAGAAACTGTTTAATGAATCAGCAAGGTGTGTCTGTGTAGACAGTTCAGTTCTAGACTTGTGCCTTCTTCAAGAACTTAACACATAACAATGGTGTTAAAGAACCCAAATACCCAACAGTATGGGAATGTATAAGAATGACCATTCAATGGACCTGAGGTGGAAGCTTACTGAAGTAATTTCATTTATTTCAGTAAGTATTTACTGAAGGCCTTCTGGGTATACCATGAGGAACAAAACCCAATCTCTGCTTTTAAAAAGCATCATTGTTCTTATAATCAAGGGGGCTAAAGGAGCACAGAGAAGGGTCACCTAATTCAGTCCCCACATCCAGGGAAAGCAGTGGGGTGGGGGAAGGGGATGAGTCTAAACTGAGGTAGAGTAAGTAAGAATTGGTTATAAGAAGAGGGTGTGGGCAAGAGTGTTCTAGCAGCAGGAACACCACTTGCAAAGGCCCAGAAAGTAAGTAGGGCTGGATTGTAAAATGAAAATGAACCAGTTAGATTAGAGAAAGATGAAGCTACAGTGGTAAAAAGGCTGGGTAATGGAGGGCCTAATAAAGCCATGTTAGGGTTTAAACTTTATCTTTGTGGTAGTGGGAGGCCCTTGAAGCATTTTAAGGAAAAGAGTGGCTTATATTTTAGAAAAACTGTTCTGCTAACCAGGTAGAAAAAAAAAAAGCTTTCTCACACAGGTCATGATCCATTGTTTAGTTATGAAATCATTACAGTGAAACATAACTAGCTGGGGGGAGGGGGTTTAAAGGGAAATATATATAATAGAAAATATCAGCATACATTGCAAAAGAGTAAGAAGTATTGTTTTGTGAAACTTTAGGTTCAGGAGTGTATGTGTGTGCTAGATCTTTATGTGAAATGTATCATTTCCTATGGGCCTCAATTTTTTAAAAAAAGTCTGAGAGTGTAGAGAACAAATTAAAGTGAAATGCAAAACTTGACTGTTACATAGTAATTCTGGCAGTTTAAAATGGTAGCCTATTAGAGTAGCAGGAGATGCAATGGAATGGAGGAGATAAAATAGAAGGAAATGATGATAAATTAAATGTGGGGAAGAGGTAGAGATCAAGGATGACTCCCAGTTGGGTAACTAGGTATATGATGGTGTAGTTCTTAAAAAGAAACACCTAAAGAAAAGTAGGTTTGCTGGAAAAGACGTTGGTTCACTTGCTCAAATTGAGTATGGGAAGTATATTGATTTTCTATGGCTATTATAATATTCCCACAAACTTAGTGGCTTAAAACAACACAAGTTTATTTTCTTATGGTTCTGGAGGCCAGAAGTCTGAAATGGGTCTCACTGGGCCAAAATTAGGGTGTCAGCAAGGCTGCATTCCTACTGGAGTCTAGGAGATAATCCATTTCTTTTTCTAGCTTCTAGAGTCTACACACATGTCTTGGCTCATAGCCCCATTCTTCTATCTTCAAAACTAGAAATGTCTGTCTATGTCTTTCTCAAGCTGTCACCTCTCTGGTTCTTTCTTCTGCCTCTCAGTCCCACTTTTTTTTTTTTTTTTTTTGGCATGGGCAGGCTCTGGAAATCGAACCCAGGTCTCCGGCATGGCAGGCAAGAATTCTGCCACTGAGCCATTATTGCCTGCCCTCTTTTCCACTTTTAAGGATGCTTGTGATTATATTGAGCCCACTCAGATAATCCAGGATAATCTCTCTATCATCAAATCAGCTGATAGACCATCTTAATTCCCATTTGCCATGTAACTGGTTCATGGTTCACAAGTTCCAGAGATTTGGATGTAGACATCTTTGGAGGCCATGATTCTGTCTCCCAAGGTGTGAAGTTAAGTTCATGTGTAATCTTTGCCAGTGATGATACCCATTTGTATGTATCAAGCAAGCACTGTTGCTGCGAGGACATTTTATGGACTTAAATCATCAGCATGTTGTTTGCATCTATGGCTGAATAAATGTGCAGTCAGCTAAGGGGATTGTCTTCTGCAATGAGAAATATTTAATCTAACCAGTTGAAGGCTTATAAGGGGGAGATAATAACTTTAGCAGTGAGAAGAGAGAACTTTTATCTCTACTTCAGCCAGCCAGCCTCTCCTGGAGAATTCATCGAAAAGAATTCTTGCCAGTTTGCAGTCTGCCTATGGAATTTGGACTCGTGCATCCCCGCAGTTGTGTGAGACACTTTTATAAAATCTCATACTATTTATGGATATCTCCTGTTGGTTCTGTTTCCCTAGAGAACCCTGACTACTACACACAGAAAGAACTGGGTAAATGTTAACTAGATTTTTTGGAATTCATGGGATGGTGCTTAGAAGGGACACTTATGCTATTGATACACTTTTATTAGAATACAGCTTATAAATAGTAATCAAAAATATGGGAGAGGATCACCCATGGAGAGAGTATAGTCCGAAAAGAAGAGAACTGAGGATAGAATTATGACAATCACCAACATTTAAGTAGTAGGCCAAGAAAAAGAAGTGCACAAAGGAGACTGAGAAGAACAGCCAGGAGGAAAATCAGAAAAGTAAATATGGTTGATATGTTAGTTGCCCGCACAGTAACCATCCCTCTCTTCTTTGCTAAGAGAGAGCTGATTCTGTTCATATATACACTCTCTACACACTAGTCATGAGAACTCAAGAAAGCCGACTCCACCCTCAGCCAATCAGTGCAGTATTTCTCTGGTGCTGTTATTGTTACAGAGGTGGACATGTGATTGGCCTGATCAGATCATTGACTAATTTCATGATTATGAAGAATGATTTTTCTGTTCCTCTGGTTAAGAACCATGAATCTGGCTGCTCTAATTACTGCTGCCAGTCATTTGATGATCATGATGGGAACTGGCCTTAGGATGAAGCTGATGCTGTGGATGGTAGAACAGATAGAACTAGGGCCCTGATGATGTTCAGCCACTGAATCAAAGAAGACCATGTTTTCTTAGAATTTATTATGTAGTTCCTGTTGTTGCATAACTCTGTACCAATATATTTTTAATAGTTGGTTAATTTTCATGAGCTCCTTTCTCCCTTTTTAGTATCAACTCGCTCCTTTTCAACTCTGCAGCAAGGCTCTTGGTGTTTCAGCCCTTGTCTCCCTAATTGTATCTCTATCTCCAATAAAACTTTTTCTACATGCCTTTTCATAAAAACAATTACTTTAAAATGACCATTCTGTAAAGATGATAAATCTCACAGTTTTCTGTCTACCACTGAACTCTGTTTTAGGATGAAAACTTTCTCATCATAGCAGGCACCAACTTCTAGACAACTGCTGGCATCAGGAGACTTCACCCAAAGGTGGGAACAGAGTACTTATATCAGCAGATATCACCATCCTAAGGCCATCTTCTCTCACTTATTTCTAAGACCTCATCAGAAATGCCTTTAATTTCCACAGCTACCGACAGTCTCTTTCAGCCATCTAGGCTTTTTCTATCAAGAGCCTCAAAATTCTTCCAGCCTCTACCTATTATCCACTTCTAAAGCTATTTCCACTACATTTTTAGGTATGTCATAGCAGCACCCCATTTTCCAGTACCAAAATTTGTCTTAATTTTTGCCAGGGCTGCTATGACAAATATCACACAATGGGTTGGCTTATACAATAAGGATTTATTGGCTCACAGTTTTAGGGACCAGAAGTCCCAACTCAAAGCATAGACAAGGCCATGCTTCTCTTAGGGGGTCAGTAGCTGTCTGGTAACAGCAGCCCTCTATCACATGGCAGTGTCTTGGTCTCCTGTATGGTCTTGTCTAACTTCTGACTCCTGGCTCCTGGCTCTTGGCTCCTCTTGCTGCATCAGAATTTCCCTTCTTAATAAGGCCTCCTGTCATACTGATTAAGGCCCACCCTCATTCAGTTTGGCCATACCTAAAAAATTGATCATACATCTTCAAAGGCTCCTATTTACAAATGGGTTCACACCCAACAGGAACATGAATTAAGATTAAGGACATGTCTTTTCTTAGGGTACCTAACTCAGTCTACAACAGAAGGCTTCATTGAGAAAGAAACATTTGAAAATTTGCACAAAGACCAGAATGAGAAGAAATAAACCTACATATTACTTGCAGGAAGTGCTTTCATGTATGTCCCTGAGGTGGGAACATGCCTAGAACGTTCATGAAACATCAAGGAGGTGAGTGTTGCTGGGGAAGAGTGAGGATGGGGTTGAATAGTAGAAGAAGAGATAAAAAAAAAAAAAAAAAAACACCAAAAAACAGACAAGGTCAGATCATGTAGGGCCTTGTAGCACTATAAAGACTGGCTTTTACTCTAAGTGAGGTGGATAATTGTTAGAGGGTTTTGAGTAGAGGAAAGCCATGATAGGACTATGTCCTAATGTTTTGCATGCTGTGTGTGCTGGAGAAGTGGGGGTAAGGGCAGAAACAGGTTGATAAATTTTGAAGGTAGAGCCAACAGGATTACTGGCACACTGAAAGGAATAAATCAAGGATATTTCAAGGTTTTGAGCCAGATGAAAAGGAAAGATGAAATCGCATTTAGTTTTTATTTACTGAGATGGAGACACTGTAAAAAGAAAAAAAGGAAGCTTGGGGAAAAGGATCAGGAGTTCAATTTGGTACCCTATCCTTTTCCCCAAACTTCCTTTTTTAAAAAAAAAAGTTTAAGGTGCCTATTAGAAATCCAAGTGGAGAATTCAGTTGAGTCTCCCCAACCTGGAATGTTGGGGAGAGGTCTGTGGTAAAAATATGTACTGGGGAGTTAACATAGGAACAGTATTGAAAGCCTTTAACCCCTTTCAGATGAGTTTGAATATTCAATTCAAAAATGTTCTCTTCCAGGAAATGAAACTTTTTTGTGGGTCAAAAACCTTCTAAATCACCAAAGAGGAGAGCCCAAAGTCTTTTGTTAGAGAATGATCAGCAGCTCTGCTGAAATATATGGGCAATAAAATAAAACAAACATCATGCTTAGCTTATACATCCAAGAAAAAAATTTTTAATGGATCAAAATCACTGTTGAACTAAAGGGGAGGATCAGGAAAGTTTGTTGATCCTTCATTGAACACCATAAACCAGACACAGTTGAATTTGCTAAATTGGGCTTTATGAACATCAAATAAGATAGCCTACAAAGATAGTATTAGCCCCCATTTTATTGATGAGGAAAATTTAAGACTGCGAACAGTTAAATGATAGCTGATAAGTAGACTCAAGATTTGAACTCATCTGACTTTAAAGTTGTTGTTTCTCTTCCTGTAACAAGCTGCCTTAAGGACTTCAAGAAGCCCTTGAGTCCATGTCCTTCACAACCTGAGGATGTTCCCCAGTGAGAAGATTCACAAAATATTATTTCAAATGAAACCTCATCTGGTCTCAACTGGTGCCTAACCCATCCCATTATGGAAGTCCAGAGAGACTAAGTGATTTTTCCAAAGTCAAATGGCTATTATGTGGTGGGGCTGGGAAGTCTCACTGTATAGTAGTACTCAAAGCATTACTCACTAAGTATGTGATCTGGGAAGTCCTGTAATGTCTCTGGACTTCAGGTTCCTCATCTGTAAAATAGAGAACCTCAGGGTGGTAATTAAATGGGAATTCATACAATCAACACAGGGTATATCTTTAGTTACTAAATAACACCCCACATAGCTTCTTTGAGACTTATTTCTCATTTTTGTAATAGAAGGATGACCATTTCTATCACTTGTGTTTTTGGAAAGAGAAAGAGGTCCCTGTGGTAGTGGGTAGTCCTAGCACGGTCTGGAATCCACAAATACATCCTCTACTCAGAATCAGTCAGTGTGTCAGCCTGGCGGGATAAAACACAAACCCCTAGTTGATAAGGGGATTGCTGGTGCATTCCTTCCTCTATTATCCCAAGCATGTGTAAACATTCACTAGAGACAGTTTGACTCTGGTAGGCATGTTTTACAACATCTGGCTTATACCCCAGTGGTACATCTGTCTCTCACAGGGAGGGAGTGGGGTTCCTTCACTGGGGCAGCATATGAACACAAGAGATGGGTGCTGTGCATAGGACGTCTCCCTGTGTCAGCCATGGATTGACCTGCTGCAATGGGGAACCCATGCCCAATAGCTCTATCTCTTCTCTATGCTCACCAGAACCTGTGTGCATTGTGCTTTTGCTGGCTGTATTGAAGTGGGTTGATATTTCTTTAGGTGTCTCTCCTGACCAACAGTCTCTTAACCTCACCACCACGCACCAGACTGGGCTCACAGTAAGAAATCCTGGGTAGCCTATCCTAAGACTTTTCCCTGGGTCCTACTTCGGTTCTCTCTTGGCCTTGGTATGAGAGAGCATATTCATTAGTGATTGCCTCAATAGTGATTCATAACACATCACCCCAAAACTCAGTACCAATTAGCTCCATTCCACTGGCCAAAGCAAATCACATATCTGAGCACCCAACAGCAAAAGGTTTGGAGGTGGAGGGAGGGTATACAGTCTTGATCTAGGGAAAGAAAAAAGTTTTAATCATTCAAGTCTCCCATGCTCTGATGTTTGTCCCTGACTGTTTCCTGGCTATGAAGTTGACACAATATGCCTCAAGCCCCAGTAAGAAGATTGTAATTCTCATTTAATCCTCACACTTAGGAACTCTTAAGATTTCAAGTTCTTTGGGTCATCTATAGGCAAAGAAAACAGGACCTCAGACTTGCAGCTTAGTAGAAAGAATGAGCTCCAGATAACTAACTTTGTTGAGAAAATCCCCTGGGACTGATTTAAAAATGATCCAATTGAGAACTTTGGACCAGAATACATTCCAGTGAGCTCTGACCTATAAGTTCTTGGCATGAAGGGGATCTGGTTAGAGTGAAAACAATGAATTCCTCCTGTTAAGGCTCCAGTTTTCTCCCCCTGCATACTGGCCAGGATTAGGAAAATGTGATCTGAAATAGAAGTTTATCAGATTCCACACAACTGAATCAGAACCCTCTCACAAACAACAGTCTCAGATACCTAACTGAAAATGGAAGCTAAATACCTACTACTGTAAGTAGCTCAAGAGCTTTTACACTAAAAGAAATATGGGAAATTATCTTTCTTGTACCCCATTCTAGGAAAAGACTAAGAAGAGGAAAGCAGAAAACACAGTTACATTTTTAAAACTCTCTGTCAGAATTACAATTCAAATCTGTTATTTCCTTGGTCTCCAGTTTTGCAATGAAACACCTACTTGTCTAATATTAATCAGACAGCTCACTTCCTAAGGCCACCTTTAAAGATGCGGCTGTGTGGGAAAGAAATGGATGGCAGGCATCCCTTTCTCTTTCCCCGAGGAGACAGAAGACCCTGAGTGTTTCAGGGCACTTCCAGCAGCATCCAGCAGCGTTTTTAAAAGTCCCTTCTTTTGTGAAATATGGCTGGGTATGAATGTGAGCTGGGAAGAACCTGCCTTCCCCTGAAGAACTGCTCACTTGTGGGGCCTGTTTCTTCTTAGATATTGTAATCCGTCGCCACCTGGTGGTCCGTTCATTTGCATGTTAGGAATAGCAAGAATTAAGCATATTAAGATTTGCACAAGATTTGCCCAAATACAAATCACTCTGTCCTCCTTGATTAATTTCTTTAATATTAGAACATTTCATCTTCTAAATGTCAAGGGGGGAAGGGATCATTTGGTGATTACCTGAGGAATTCAGCTATCTTTTTTATGGGAAATTGTTGTAATTTCCGGAGTCCTTTCCAAAGTGCTGGCAGGAACCCTGCCTCCCTGCCACACTTTTAACCCTTTCGTGTCCCCGTAGAGTGAATGTTGCGTGGTCTATCGGGGTAGAGGTGTCGATTTAGCTATGGTCCTCCAAAGAAAGTCCAGAATGATTTGGGGGAACTATCTTTAAAGTACTCAAACACCCCAAATGAACCTTACTTCCCACTTAAAAAAAAAAAAGCAGAATGTGAGGTTAAGTAACGCTTCCCCCAGCCCTCATCTCGGGACACAGACGTTTAAATATGAGCACTGCCATTTTTTTTCCTTCTTTTTTGGTCATAAATTAGAGACTTAAAATAGACCTTAAAGCGCCAGCTGAAATGAACCAACCCAGTAGCTCTAAATTACCTTTTCTGGAGGCTATAAATGCTAAATGCGTTTAAAAAAAATAAAAAATAAAAAAACACAAGATTGACGTTTCTCATCTACTCACCTTCACATGGACCATATTTTACGCCAAAAAATTTCCCCCGAGCCCGTTTTAGCGCCTCTGCACGCCTTAATGCCCCTCATGCTCCTTCTACCTCCTCCCCCTCCCTCTTTTTTTTTTTTTTTTTCTTTGTAAGAAAGGCTCGGCCCCAAATCCGGTTGAAATATCTTTAAACGTCCCGGGGAAAGGGCATGTGGGCAAAGGGTCATGTTCCCAATTCCCAGCAATCATTGACCTAAAGGAAGGTTGTCCTCGGCAGAGAGGAACTAGCAACCGGGGCTACCGGATAACAAATCGCAACGCCGGGGAGAAACACCGGAGGGGTTGCATACGGCACCCCGCAACCCCACCCAACCCAACCCCCACTGCCCTTGCCTCTGGGCGTTCTGTTCTGTTTTCTTCAAAGCGCCAGACCTTAGATCATATGCAAACCAAACAGCTGAGCGGACACCACTCCCTTCCGGCCCACCCCTCACCACCGGACCTGGAGAGGATATCTTTTTTTCCCTGGAGAGGATATCTCTTTTCCACCCTCAATTTTCCCAAACATCCTGCCCCCTCTTCCCCGCCCCCGGGGTAATAAAAATACAAAGAAGAGCCGAAAACAGAAACAATATAAATAAATTTCAAATGTTCTGAAGAGCCGAAAGACAATCACAACCACCTTCAGCCCAATTCTTACCAGGGGAGGAGAGCAGAGGAAGAGAAACCCCAAACCTGCAAAACAAACAGCTGTTACAGTCGTAGGAGAAGGCCGGGGATAGCGGGGCGGGTAGGCAAAGAACAAATGATGAAAGCGGACGAAAAGGGGACCTTGTGGGCCTGAACGGCGGGCGCTGCCCTTGGTGCTGAAGGAATCGGCCCCCTGCTTCCGAACTCGAGAAACGAACTGGCGATTCCAAGGATCTTGATTCCTTACCAGCCCCGCTGAGTCTGAGTTGGAATGCGAGGCAATTGGAAATTAAATTAACGCCATGAGATCTCCTTGTCTGTCACTCTCCTTGTAAATCCAAGAGTGCAGCTATAATATAACCTCTAAGGATAATGTAAATTCCATGAGAATAATGTCTGGCACATAGTAGGTGACTAATAAATATGCATTTAATTAATTAATTACTAAATTTAGTTAAACATTTTTTAACTAAGGAAGAGCTGGAATCCTCTTTCCTCTCTTCTCCACCATAAGAAAGCAAAGGAAGATTGTCCTCGCGTCTGGGTGGACTCAGTTTTAATTTGCGATACCTAATCTTGTAGAAGATTTCCTTTTCCCAACAAGATTATTTTCTTGATTAAACGTTAAGAGTAAACATTTTGGACTCTGGGGTCAGAGGAGGGGTGACTGGAAATTTCTCAATCTGGTGCTACAGGTGAAGTAAACGAATCTTCCTTTCCAAGGAATCTCGCTCCCTGATTGGTGCGACCAATTCGTGCGATCTCTTTCAGCCAAGGCGCGAGGTAGCGACGTGGGGGGAATTCCGAGCTTCACCTGGTCGTAAACCGCGCATTTCAAGTGTCGCGGAAAAGAGCTGGGTGAGCAGTTTGAAAGGACATTTCCTTAGCACAGCCGACACGCCCACCCCTGCCCAGCGCAAAGCTCTGGCTTCCGGGGCTGCGGTTACCGTGCACCCGCTGTTCAGGACCCGTTTGCCAATAAAGTGTGCCCGCGCTTTTATTGTGAGGTGGAGAGGGCGACAGTATTTTCCGGGATATCAAGGACAACGCGGTTATTTCAAATCTCACAGCGAGATCCCTCTTACTGATCGAACTGCATCTTTCCCCGGCGTTATCTTCGATCTTCCTTATGGAATTTTTCGATGATTTGTAAGATCTTCAGTGTTTCGACCGTGCCTGCTGCACCACATTAAGAAACAAAAAATCACCGTGAAAACGAGTAAAGGAATCACTGATTACACGGTGTCACCCAAACGCACACACAAATCCACTTTGTTTTGCCCTAAATAAAAAGAAACTCAGGGAAGAGAAAATACCAACTACCGAAGAGGGTGGTTGAAGGGCGGTGTGGAGAGGCTGGGGAGTAACAGCCCAACCAGCCGCTCCAGGTGTTGGTTCCGGCGCAGGAGGAAAAGATACCGCGAGCCCAAGGCCTCCGAGTCTCTGGGCGCCTGGCGCCCTCTGGTGGGAATTTTTCCCATGAACGTCTTTTAGCGACGAGGGGCTTTTGCGAACGCGGCATTTTATTAAATGCGTTTATATATTTGCAAAGGGAGAATCCTTAAAGGACGTGAAATCGAAGGGGGAGTGAGGGGAGTCGGCCAGGACAGGGAGGCCCAGTCCGACCTCAGGTGACTCCCCAAGGCCTGTCCCCGGGGCAACGTCTCTGCTCTCATTCCCCTTGTGTCTGGAGTGGCGCTCGTGCGTGTTATTAACCTTCAGACATAATCAATCAGGAGGACTTCTTGCTCCGTGACGCAAGGTAGCTGTGCTCAGATGAGGTACTTTGGAGAGGCCCCGAGTTGGACCAGGAAACGGGAGGGAGAAGGAAATGGAGATGACTCCATGGTCTGGGCTGCCCAGCTCAACTCTGCCTCGTTTGCTTTTACAACAGTCCTGGCTCATCAGAGCGCCAGCGAGGACAGAACCCACCGTGCGTTTTCGTATATGAAAGGGTCCTGGAATCGCAGATCTAGGAGAAAGAGATTGAGGCAAAGTCACTGCTCTTGTCTCCTCAAAGATAGGGACGGGGGTAGGAAAGGGAGGGCGGGAGAAAGAAAAGCTCAGAGAGGCAGAATTCTTCGTAGGAATCATCTTTTCCCACCGCTCATCCGACACCCTATTTCAAAAATTGGAGCGTGTTGAGTACATTCTGGATTACTCATAGGGTCTTCTTTTTCTGGCGCAAAACCGTGATCTGGATTTATAATCGCCCTATAAAGCACCAGAGGCGATCAGGCACCTGCAAAGAAGCCCCGCCACTCCGCCGACCAGCGGCCCCCGCAAGCAGCGGCCTCGTGATTCCCCCGCTGAGCCGGTCCCCGCCTCCCCCACCCCGCCCCCGCCTCCCCCACCCCGCCCCCGCCTCCCCTGAAGCTGAGCCGCCACCTCTCGGAATCTCTCTTCTCTCCTCCTGGCGCTCGCGTGCGGGACGGAGCTAGCAAGAGCGAGGCGGCAGCTGGAGGTGTCGCCGGGATAGTTTACGCGGGTGGCAGGGCCGAGCCGAGCGGATCGCCGGGCGCTGCTGAGGAGCGGCGGGAGCGCCCGGCTAGTAGCTGCAGAGCTGAAGTGGGTAAGCGTACCGGCGCTTGGATTGCCCAGCGCCCAGCCTCTGTCGTTCAGCTATGCCCCCTGCGTCCGCAGCTTTTCGGCCAAACCCCCGCCCCTGGGTCTCTGTAGGTGGCATTCTTTCTTCCTCGCGGGATTCCCACGCCCTGGGGAAGCATAGAGGCTGAATGAACTTCGCGCTGAAGTGGGACGGGAGCGGTTTCTCCTATGTTCCTCGGCTGAGAGCGCCCACCCAGCCAAATGGTGCCTGGGCAGTAGTAGCCGAAGGCGCGACTCACGGCGGAAACCTGTTACTTCCCCAGCAGCCGCGGTCTGCGGGTCTTTAGCGTTACTGTGGGCTGCGTGCGTGTGCGTGTACGTGTGCGCGCGCGGGCTAGCTGTGGGGCCGGGGGCGAGTGGAGGCGGCGGCTGCAGGCGCTTCTCTGCGGGGTCTTAGGTCTACCCAGATTCAACCTCACTCTCTCTGTCCTGGGTCTTTCGGACGCCATCCAACTCGTTCCAGCGCCAGCGCCAGCGCCGCGCGCGGCTTAGGGGCGCCGCGCAGCGATCCTTGGTCGCTGTTTTCTGCGCGCTGGTCGCAAGTTCATTTCCCCAGTGACGCTCCCCTTTCTTGCTTCCTATAACCTCTCGGGCTTTGTACAGCGAGAAATCTTGGGTCCTTGGCGGAGCTGGGCAGTTGGAGAAACACCCAAACAGAGACCGAGCCTCGTCCTAGGCTTCCAGGTGACTCAAAGAGGGGTGGGACTACAGGAAGACAAGCGAGGTCCCGACTCACTGCTTTCTGGCTGTCTGGGGTACAGGATGACTGTGACCCTTCCCCGGCCAAGTTTGAGGAAGAACATGAATGAATCGACCTTTTATCCTTCTCACCTTATCTCAGCAAAGTCTCCGGTCCCCGGGCAATTCGCGTTCTTCTTTCCAGGGAATTAGCCAGACACAACAACTGGAACCAGACACAGAGTCAGACGTGCCCTCCCCATGCGCCCTCCCCCTGCTTGCTCTCTCGTGCGCCGGCTGCTGAGAGCCCAGTGGCGCTTGTCGCTCTCGGCTGGGAAAACGCGCACTGAGCCTCCCTTGCTTTCTAGCCCAGTTCCCCGCATCCCTGGGTCCCATGCTGGGCTTGAACCCTCTTAGAGCTGCATTTCCAGGTCTCCGCTCCGCCAGAGTGCAGAGTCGCCCGGGTCTACGTTGCGGGCGCCCCAGTCCCTGAGCTAGCGCTCACGTCTCCCCCCTCCCCCTGGCGCACCCCAGCCCAGCCGGTTGGTTGCCCTTCCTCCCTCCGCTCTCTTCGGCTCCCCGACTCCAAGGAGAGCGTCCGTGCCCCCAGCGGCTTAGCCGTTTCTAGCTCGCGGGACCCCCGAGGCTCTACCAGCACAGCTCTAGCTTCTCATTGCAGCCTGATCCTGCGCACGGCACGCAGAGGACCCTGGACAGCAGAGGCCCCGGGACTACCGAGGTGATGGCGTCTTCGACCCCTTCTTCGTCCGCCGCCGCCTCGAACGCGGGAGCGGATCCCAATACCACCAATCTGCGCCCCACAAGTAGGTCCCGCCCCAGTTTCCTGTCAAATGTACTGCGGGGAAGATGGGGGCGCTGAGCCACGGGGAGCTTTCGCCGGCGGAAAGGAAAGGGGGGCGCAAAAATGATGAAGGGAGCAGGGAAATAAATGCGGCCCTGACCCGGAGCCCGGCCAGAGGTCATTCGGTTTCTGGGGGCGCTGGGCGCCTCACGGGCGCTCAAGAGACGAAGCCACTCAGGGTCTGGGTACAGGGATCGCTGAGGGCGCCGCGGCCGGGGAAGGGCGCGCGGTGTGAGCCTTGTTTTTGTTGTGTGTGTGGTTTCGTTGCCTAGTGGGACAACCGGGGTCAGCGCTGGGGGAAATGTGAGGGGCGGGGAGCCCCAGCGGGAATAGAGTTTTCTGTCTCCGGCTTTCGTTGAGTCGAGATCTGACCCCCTCCTCCTTTCCCCCTGCGCTGCGCTGAAAGTCTGTAATCAGCGGAAATTTCGACGTTAATTGCAGCTTTTAGAAAACTCAGGGTCCCTAATTGCTCCAAATTTGCGTCGAGCTATTGAGTGAGGGAGAAGCCAGGGGCGGGAAAGGTGCATAAAATGATTTGAGGCTAATCCTCGACATTTCAGACAATTAATTACATCTCTGAGACAGAAAAAAAAAAAAAAGGAGCGAGCAGCATACTGAATGTGGAGAGATAGGTTTGGGGGGAGGCGGTAGGAAGGTTTGCCAGGGCGGGCGGAGATTCTCCTCTCTCTTGGGCAGAGGAATCCTGTCAGCAGGTGATATGTCCGTAAGAGGGGGAAAAAAGGGAGAAACCAGATAAAAGGGGGAAGGATTTCTGCTTCTTCACCGCTAGTTCAGCGCGCTTCTCAACCCGTTTCCAGAATCTGTCTTTAATTCGGATTGATTTTCCACCTCTCGGTAGAGGCGTGTGGAGACAAGGGAATTGTTTTTCCTTCTCCATATTGGAATGAAATCCTCCCCCTCCTCAAATCTATCAGCTCCAGAGTGATGACCCCAGAATTTCTATGTAGGAGGGGCTGAGGGACGACATTGGGTTAGAAGGAGGGCTGATTGTTGCGCTTTTGTGGCGCTGTCCATCAGCTTGAGAAAACATCAATTGTTCCCATCAGCGAACGGGAGTGTTACGGGCTAAGCCCCCTCTCCAGCCCCTTGCCGTTGCCACTGGTTCCTGGGCAGAAGGCCTTAAGTCCTCAGGCCTCGTTCCAGTTCCCTTTGCAGCTCCCTTTCCCGGGGCGGGCTATAATTACTAACCGCACAACAGAGAGGGACGCGGGAGCGCTGCCCAGCCTTGGTGGCACGCGAGTCCGGCACTGGAGGCCAAACTAGCCGGAGCAGGCCCGGAGGAACGCGAGGCTTCGGTGCCTTTTGTCTCTCTGCTCTAGCCTCCTTTTCCTGTGCTCTCTACGTTCCCGCCCCCTTATTTATTTATTTATTTTTTATTTGCTGCCTGGAGAGGCTTGGAGGCCGTTGTGTTCACTCACCCTTGAGTCCTCCCCCTTCGCCCGACGCTCCTGCATCCCCACGACCGCCCGCGGCTGGGCGCTTATGCCCGGCTTGGGTTCGGAAACCCAACAGAGGCTCTGACCCGAGTGCGCGCGAGCCCTAGCACAGAACAGAGCCTCTGAGCTGAGGGACGCGTCCGGGGAGAGCAGGCTGCACCTGTCCCATGGACCACTGCCGCCCGCCCACCCCCTAACAGACCATCCTGGGCGTCGGCCCTTTGGTTGCTCGCATATGCCCGGCTCTCCACGCATTCTCACCCTTCCTTGCAGACATACCCTCTGCGCCCAGGCAGCTCTTCTTCTCCACTCCTGCAAGGTCTCCTGAGGTGGCCTTGTTCAGCCCGCACAACTTTACTGGCCTTTTGCTCAGCGACCCCTGGTTCGGGGATGAAGTCCCCCACATGGGCTTCCCCCTGCATTAAAGGGGCTCTCTCCCTCCTTGTCCCCATCTGCCTTTCCTTTTTGTTCACTGTAACCCCTAACTCTGAAAGACAGTGCAAGGTGTCTGAACTGAGTGACCTTGGAAAACTCACAAAACCTCTCTGAGTTTCAATGATTTTATTTGTAAATGGGTCTTAGATTAACACTCCTCCTGCCAATTTCAGAGGTTTGTTACAAGGGTGAGAGGAAATGGTGTTTAAAGTGAAAGCACTTTATCAGGTGGAAATAGATCTTTTCCCGCACCCATCTGGGATGTCTTACCGACACCCGGCTGTTTCCGCTCCCCTCTGGGGCTCTGTTGTGCCCGGGGTTTAATGAATGTCACTCTCCTTATCTCAGCCAGCACTCGCGCTGGAGGATCGGGTCTGGGTGGAGTGGGGTGGGGTGAGGTGGGATGGGGGATAGGGGTCGGAGTGTCGGAGCGTCGGACTTTGGGGGATTGAAGGGGATTTTGCTCCGCAGGCCCGGGGCAGCTTTCCTCGCTCTTTGTTGGAAGTTAAACCCCAAGGCAGGTAGACTCTCACGGGTTTACAAATAGCTTGGTAAAGAAGGAAAATTGTCTTCGCCTGCTCTAGAGCAGAGATGTCCGAGGGAAGGGTTAATGAGGGGCAGGTTGGGGGAGGGCGACGGGACTGAAGACGGGAGGTGCACCATTGTCTTCCCGCCTCCCTGGTCCGGCTGAAGGGCAGCCATGCGAGCCCGATCATCTAGTCGAATACTATTTTTCACCCAATTAATTCCTGAACTCTTCCGCGACCCCATTTCATGCCAGTTTATTTTAAGCTGCCACTCGGCTGGAGACCCGCCAAGAAATTATGAGACGTTTCGGTCCCAGATGCCTCTGTGTTCCCTTTCCGGGCCGCTGTGGTAGCCTGCGGGGCCGAGACTAAGGGAACAGGCCTGGCCGGTGGGTGTTGGGCGGGCCGGGTCGGGTTCTTTCCGCGTGAGGTCAGCCCCTCCCTATCCCACATCCGCGGCTTCCAGCATCCTGGGGCGCTGGGTACGCTGCATCTCAGAAAAGCCATTGTACCTAAAGGTGGGAGGAGGAAGAGGTTGTGAATGGGGCTTGGAGGGCACGAGTTTGCCCGTTTGACTGCAGATTTGGCTTCCCGCTCCTTTCAGGAAGGGGCTTTTAATATGGAACACTAGCGAAGACACCGCCCCCACCCCCGAGAAAACTTTCGCCCTCCACCCTGTTCCCCATAGTCCGAGCCTCATTGACAGCACCTCTCTCGCTCTTTATTAATCCTAGCGTATGACACTTGGTGTGGCGTGGCCCATGGATGCACCAGAAAATTGGGACTCAAGATTTGCGGTAAGTCAAAGGGCCCACGGGTGCCTTTCGGGTTGGAAGAGTGGGACACTCGTGAGGAGTGCGGCTCTTGGGTCTGGTTTTCTAAAGTACTGCAGCCCCGGCGCGGTGGAGACGCTCCTTCACAGGACCTGACCGTCCCGGGTCCTCCCTTTCCTAGGGAGTTCCAACTGCCCTGAGACCTTGTTGAGGCATCTCAGGGCGCCGCGTCTGGGCGGAAGAGCGTGAACACAGCGCCTCCGCACGGCAGCCCGAGTCTTCCCGCCCAGAACCTGGGCCTCGGACCCTTGCGCTTTGCGGGCGAGCCCCCCACCGCCTAGTAGAAAACGTGAGCTGGTCTGGCTTTCCTGCAGAGCCGGCCAAAGGCTCGGTATCTGCCTAAGCCACTGGCTGACATGTTGTCCCCTTCTCCTCTCCACCCCACCCCCACCCCCCAAGTCTGGGAAAATTGAAAGTGACCTCTCAGGCTTCAGGTTTTTGACCCGAGATGTTATCACGGATTAAGATTTCGTTTTCGGGGGCTTCGGGGATAGGAAAAATAATTGCCTGCTGCCCTCGGTGGCCTAACTGCGGGACGTGCCGGTGGCGAAGTCTGGAGGGTTTTCCTAGTGTGCCCTTAAAGACGCGGAGGGAAGATAAAGGGGGCAAGTGGGCGTGGGGCCCTGTGTCTAGCACGAATTGCCAGGGTGGAAGGAAAATAGATCTGGGGAGCTGGAAAGGAGAAAGAACTGCTCTCCGAAGACATGAGGGTCTGATATGAAACTGCCCAAGGGATGTAATTTTTTAAAAAAGGAAAGGGAGATTTGTTCGCAAGGACACAGCTGAGTGGCTCCAGCTGAACAATGAGCGCTTGCTTTCCTTGGTACATTTCACCGACTAAAATTGTCTAGCCTTATCGGGCCAGAAAATACGGATGTCCCCGGGCAGGGGGTGGAGAGGCGGGGGTGGAGGAGATTAACGAGGGGCTTATTAAAGAGCCATTCGTCTGCTGCTGAGCTCGGAAGATAACAGAGCAGTCCGCCCAGGGCAGGCATCGAGGGGGCTCACACAGCCCAGCACAGCGCCCGCGAGCCCGTCGGCAAATGGGTGTTCTCTGGGCCTGTTCTTCCCAGCTTCCTGGAGCCCCGAGGGCGGTCGGCGACAGTTTGGATTTCGATCAAAGGAGTTATTTAGCAGCCTCCGGAATCCACTTCCCTACCCGTTTTGCTTCGCCAAGCTGTCCTGAGTTTCAGGCTCTGTCCCCTTGACCCTGGGAACCAGCATCTACCCCGAGGAAATGCCCACTTTCGGACCTAGCTATTTTTCCAGGGAAGGCCCTGCCTTGTCTCTGGCCGGCCCCAGGGTTTGGCCCTCGCCCAGCACTGGAGGCCCGCGGGACGAGGCTGGGGCCGCGTTCCGGAGCTGGGGCAGCTGGCGGTAGTCGCTCTTTGTTCTATAAATAGCCCTCTCCCCCTAGCCGCCATTCGTGGCTTAATGGTCCGTTTCGCGCAGGTCCCTTCCGCGGCCGCGGCGCTCAGCTTCTGCAGCCGTCATTGTCATGCAGCCGGGCAAGCAGAACTGAGTGAGCCAAGCCCCGGCGCCCGCGGAATCTGAGGGCCGGGTAGGAGGAGCTGCCCTTCCGCCCGCGTCTCAAGCTGTGAAGGGTTCAGTCCCCGCCTGTCCGGGGTACTGCCCTTCATCTACCCCCATGCCCATCTCCTGGCTTTTGCGGATGGGGCTGTAACCCCTGCTTCTGCCTCGGGTCCGTGGAAAAAGGTCTGAGAGCCCCTTCTGGGGACACACCCGACATGCCCTGTAAAGTTAAGGGGGCAGGAAAGAGTTGAGCATCTCTGGGTCCAGGAATAGGGGGCCCGAATGTGGCGTTAATTTCCCATCCTTCGCTGCCAATCATAAGGAAGAGCTCTTGAGCACATGGGAGCTACCATCCTTAAAGAATTTCTTCTCTGCTCCTTTTTCTCCCAGCTCCTCTTAAGTACACTTCAGAATAGCTGAATCCCATGTGACAGGAAAAGGCAAGATAGGTCTGTTGAGTGGAAATTGTCTTCTCTTAAGATACACTATATTTGGGACCACAAGCTAGGAGGATTTGCTTTGATTCTGGGAAAGAGAGAAAACGAAACAAAACAAAACTCCAGGAGGATTTATTTTCCACACACTGGGCTAACTCTGACTTTCCATTTTAACCTAGTGGAGGTAAAGTACAGTCTTTGGTTTTGACTCTGGATCTTCAGCCTTCTCCCTCCACACACACCACTCCCCTCATCACAAACCTTCACTGGCTGGGAGCGTGCCCTCTTGACCCACCACTGTCATTGGTTTGATCTTTCTCCTTTAGATAGCAGAGGGACAGATGGTCCTCTTTCCACTCCCAAATTCACTGCCTAGGGTAACCCCTGTAAGCATCCTCATGCCCTGCCATGATACACTACCCCCCCCCGCCCCCACTCTCCTTCTTAGCCTCCTTTCCCCAAGCCAAGCAGTGAGGCTGCAAGGAAGGCCCTGATTCCCATCAGTGGTGCTCTTGGTTGTGGGGGGGGAAATTCCCCTGGGAGAGTGATCAGCTAAAAGAAATCCAGGGTCTTGCCAAGAGCTGGAGAGTGTGGCTACAGGCATGGTGGCATGAAATAGAAAGAGACATAGGGAGCCCTAAGTTCTAGCCCTGGGCTCTATCGACTAACTTCCCTTGTGCCTACATCACTTATCTATGCAGAGGTCCTAAATTGGTTGCCAGATAGTCCCTGAGCTGTTTTATTTAGTCCATACAGGGTATGTTTTGTTTTGTCTTAATTTGTATTAGTTGCTAACTTTGGAACATAGAGAGAGTTCAAATATTATGTATTTCTGGCTTCCGTTGCAGAAAAAAGAAAGCAATGGGGGGGGGTGGGGGTGGGGGTTGGGGAGTGATGATCCAGCAGGGTGTTGTTAGCCCATAAAAATCAGAAAAAGAGCCCCTTTCTCCAGACAGAGGAAGTTCTGTGCCAGGCACACAGCTTGATGGGCAGAGCATGGGCTGGGCTTCAGCCTCCACTTGTCCCCTTGGCCTTGTGCCTAATGCCCCACACAACTTGCAGCTCTCTGAGGAAACAGCTGGCTGGAATCCAGGACTGGTTGCTTCCTCTAGGAATGCTCACGCTCTCTAGTTCCTCTACCCCCTTGCCACCCCCCCACTCACTGGGCCCTCTAGACCTTTGAGTCTGAGGGCAGGGGAATGAACCAGCAGCAGCCACACCTTCTCAGCCCAGAGGCACAATCACCGCATGGTTCACCTCCTGTGGTCTCCTGGTAGCCAGCCTGAGTGATACAAACCAACCAAACACAACTACAGCTTCTGCTTTCCTCCACTTTCCTCTTTGCCTCTAAGAATTTTGAGCTTGGTTATCCATTGCCTACAAGCTTAAACTAAGTAGAATTATCCATTCTACCTAGGTCATCCACCACTTCTAATCCTTGGAGAATTATCCATATCCTTCCTGAGCCTCTCAGAATAAGGTCCTCTTTAGAGGCTTCCGATATTTTTTAAAACAAATACCTTCCAAAATGGAGTGAAATCAATGACAATATACATTAAATGTTTACATTAGCAAATTGACGGTCTTTAACACAAATTATAATGCGATGGAATTGTGATATTCATAATTACAATATTTGTGGAAAATGTTGATTCATAGTGCACTACAGGAGGTGTAGTCCAGGACTGATTTGAAGTTGCATAATAATTGTCCTTTCAACCCTATGATGGCATCTCTGAGAGTGCCTGTCTCAGCACCTCTTTTAAAGTTAATATGCAAAACCTGAGAGGTCCTGGTCCCTGCAGTTGTCCATAGGAAAGGAGTTTCTGAAGCTCAAGGTGCAGAGACGTAAGGCTTTTCCCAAGGAGTGACCTAGAAGCCCTAGGTCAGAGACCTAGAGTGAGGGGTTTCAGCTGGGAGGACCTCACCTCCATTAGGCCACATGGATTTGGTCTTTCTGGCCCAGCAAACTCCACAGCTCACTGTTCTGGGCCTGGGAAACCAGTCTCAGAATTCAGGAGTAGGTGTCCTGCAGCCATCTGGATGCTACTCCATCCACTGCCAAATGAGTGCCAGCTCATTTTCTGGACTCTGGAGATTTGCAGGAGGAATCAAAAAGTGGGAGAAGAAATGAAGAAACGAATATGACACCCCCCCCATCTTTATATCTAGGTGTGGAGCCCTATTACAGTTGTTTTCGTCCCTTCTGGTGTGTTTAAGGTCTTTAGAATGTTTTAAAAGATGCTGGAAACAATGAAGGGCCTGGTGTCTCTGCCTTCGTATTCCTCTCTCCAAAAATACACTGGTTCCTGTATGTGGAAGGATTCTAATCACCAAAACCATCCCTGCCTCCCTCCTTCCTCCACCCATCATTATTGAATTACAGTCCTGGGGAAGCAAAGCTGAATCCTACAGATTAATTTGTGTTTCCTTTGCACCTCTTGGGACTTTCTTCCAAGCCTGCTTTGTGACATGTGTGGTTCCCGAGGATCTTGGTATCTACAGAGGCAGCATTGGGGTCACAAAGCTTCACAAGAAGCTTAGAACTTTCTTCCTCTTTTAATTTATGTGTTGCATTTACGTGTGTTGCATTTCAGGCTAAGACTGAGGCTGAATTGGAAAAAGATTTTGAGGGAAGGGGCGAGTTTGCAGACCCAGAGTCTCAGAGGGAATGGGGGAAAAGGGCAGGGAGAGTGTATTCCAAGTTGGCAGGTCCTTCAACCCTTCTGCTCACCTCAGGTGGGAGAGATTTGCACAACCTCTGAGCTGCAGAGGTGAGATGCTTTGAATCCCACCCTGGGCTTAGAGTTAATCTCACTGGAGTTCTTAGATCACTTTCTATTAGCATTACATTGATCACCATCAGTGTCTCATCCGTCTATCTTGCGTGCCAGACTGTCAACTCCTAGAGGGTAGAGGATATCTCTTATCTTTATGTGATAAAAACACTTAGCAGAGTGTTTTTCCACAATAGGTATTCAGTAAGTATTTATAGAATTAAATGTCACCATACATAAGATTTTAAGCTTTCTTGCCTCTTTTCCCAATAGAGAGGGTGGCACAGGAAAAGTTGAACTTCAGGGTCAGACCAGGAAAATTGCATATGTGAGCATTACCTGGTGCCAGAGGAATGTATCTTCCCTATTCCCTGCTGCTGGGCTTCGCCCTCATCGCTGGACCTGCCCCCTCCTCTTTCTGGTTGCGCAGCCCATAAACCCCCATACTGGCACCACCTCCTCTCTGATTGCATCCCCTCCCTTGAAACCTCATCCTGGGGCTGGTTACTGGAGTGGAAGCTGTCCAATTGACTTAATTCCGAGCTCACTGTCACGTTCGGAGAGGAGAATGTGCTTTGCTTACTATTTTCTTCTCTTGCATGACTGGGTCTGTACCAATGATGACACTTGGTGCTGCCTCCTGACGGCGCCTGAAGGCAAGCAGTGCCAGAGCCACTACATATAAAGGCAGACACTCAACTTCTCTGAAGAAGCGAGAACCCTGTTTGGAAAATGGGCTGGGCCCAGTAACTGACCCCCTGAGAATAGGTAGCTTGGTGCACTCCTTCTAATCCAGCCTCTTGTACCATAGGCTTTTTGCAAAGGACCAACAGCCTGGAGGAGAAGAGCCGGCTAGTGAGTGCTTTCAAGGAGAGGCAGTCCTCCAAGAACCTGCTTTCTTGTGAAAACAGTGACCGGGATGGCCGCTTCCGTCGCACAGAGACTGACTTCTCTAACCTGTTTGCTCGAGGTAGTCCCACCCCAGCCATCTACTAGCCAGTAGGCTCCTTATTTTAATTTCTTGAGTTTTCCTGAAATTTTACCTCCTTTACCAGAAAATGTCATTATTCTCTCTGAACCCTCACCATGAAACTTCTTTCCAAGGGTAGAAATATAATATACTCCTTCCTTCCCAACTGCTCAGACCTCCGTAATTTTGGAAGCTGAAGGGCAGCAGTCAATAAAACAGTCATCCCTTCTAAAGACAAGCAAGTATAGGGATGAATGTGGATTCACAGAATCTCAGGATCCAAAGGAATCTTACATGTAATAAAATCCAGGGCTTCCTTTAATGGCATCTATCTTCTGGAGAAAAAGAAAAGAAAAAGAAATCATCCTGTGAGGCAGTGTGTGTCTGGGCCTCAGCCAGGCACTGTCCTGAAATTCATTTGCCTTTCAGGTTGTGTCACTAATTACTCCTGCCCTCATAACCCTGGCTCAGGAGGTGCTTTACCCCTCTCTCCACAATACCTCAAAGGCAAGCCCCTTCCTTGACTTCCCACAGGACAGACCAGAACATTAAACAAGAACTCATTAAAATCTGAGACATCATGTATAGCCAGATACCCTAGCTCTTGAGCTATGGGTGGCCACCTCAACGGAGGCCCCCTACAGCTGTCCTCCCTGGCTGACACCCACCCCCCACTCTGCCTAGCAGAGGCTGTAATCCCTACCACACCAGGTCGTCCTCAGTCACCTCCAGACATCTCAAAGTCTACGCCCAAAATGACAAGGTCAAGAGAGAGGTGGAATCCCCTCTCCCATCTTCCAAGCCCATCTTCCAATTCTAGTTTCTGTCTGAAGACCACCCACTTCAGGGGAGAGCTCATCCTCTACCCACAGGGGCCTTACCCTCTGTTATCAGCATCATCAGAACACCAAATCAAAAGCCCAGTATCTGAACCAGAGGTACAGGGACACCTGGTAGCAGGGCAGCAAGACAGAAGTCCCTTCCATCACACTCCTGACAGGTGCCCATTCAACCTTCAGATGGACATCCACAGTGGCTTCTCAAAGCACTTCATTGCATTTATGAGCAGCCTAACTATTAAAAAGTCTGTGAAACCCCAGAAAGAGTATGCAAAATATTTGTGTATGTGCCTATGTGTACTTTTCTGGGAATATGGTACATCAGATTCTCAGTGAATTTATATGAAATGAAATTTGGCCTATACAGGTATCATGGCCAATATTAGGGATTTCTGGTACAAGGAGATGCAGGTATGACTCAGGTGGTAACCACTTGTTGGCTTTCTCCCCTCAGATCTGCTTCCGGCTAAGAATGGGGAGGAGCAAACTGTGCAGTTCCTACTGGAGGTGGTAGACATACTCCTCAACTATGTCCGCAAGACATTCGACCGCTCCACCAAGGTGCTGGACTTTCATCACCCCCACCAGTTGCTGGAAGGCATGGAGGGTTTCAACTTGGAGCTCTCTGACCACCCTGAGTCCCTGGAGCAGATCCTGGTGGATTGCAGAGACACCCTGAAGTATGGGGTCCGCACAGGTAATGGTGAGAGCCTGATGTACAAGCAGCAGTAACTTTGCCTCCACCCCACCCTTGCAGATTGTGAGGATATCAAAGTTACATGGAGAGAGAAACACAAAGCCTGGTGAGAGAGGGCAGCAGGGTGCTCAGTGACCACAAGTATGACCTCGGGCAGAGCCAGTTGGAGGAATGCCTCTGACTCTGGTAAAAGCTAATCATCGTTTATTGTTGCAAAGTAAATACAGATTAAGAAAATACAGGAAAAAAAAAAAAGAAAAAGAAAATACAGGTGCATGGTGCCGGGTCAAGTTCTGTATGGAGTTTTGTCCATTTATGTTTTAAGCTGTTTACAAGCTAGAGAGGCAATTTACAGCCTAAGAAGAACAGAATGACCCATCCCCAACTTCTTTTCTCTTCTCCATTTCCATGCTTATTTCATTCTGATAAATCCTATCCTTGCCTCTCCCTAACACTAAGGAGAAAAGTGAATTCATTTCCCTCCCCTTTTATTGGGTAGATCAAAAAGTCACACCCACTCCTTCCCAACCTCTGGAATTTAGACACCCTGGGTCTTCCAACTGAGGAGCCCTTGTGGATACTCTCTTGCCTCCTCTTCATGTTACAGGAGCCCTCTTTGATCAATGATCCTTGCCATAGCATTTGCTTTCCAATTGTCACATGTGCAAGGACTTTTTGGACTCTGTCTGGGCTGTTTCTTAGCCTAGGAGTGAAACAGTGTTTTCTGGTCCCTATAATTCTCTCCCCACCAGAGTTCAGGTTTCCTGAGTTCTTGGGCAGATCTATGGGAATTGGCAGTCCATAGCATAGTTGCCAGCACAGCAGAGGACCCAGAGACCATGATTGAATGCTCCTTTTGCTTTTCCTTCTCTTTCGCTCTCCTTTATTTTCACTCTCATTTTCTTAGTCATTTGAAGACAGATTTAAGGCCAAGATGAGGGAGAGTGGTGATAGACCTGAATAAGGCTATTGGACATAAAAACAATTAAATAATGAGGCTGACCAAAGAGACATTTTTAAAGAAGGAATCTCAAATAGTTTTTGAGGTCTGGCAGTACCAGTGGAATAAATGTAGCTTTATCAGATGCCTGCCTCCATGGCCAAGACTCAATTATATGTACAAACTCTGGGTTACTTGGTTCTTAAAGAAAAACACTCTCATTAATTTAATTACATCTCAACTTGGTCGGATGGCTTTCTTAGTGCTGATAAAGTAGTGTTATTTGGCTGGATAAAAAGAATCAGAATCCCCCATGTATGTTTTAGCTTAAATTGCTTTGGCCCAGAATATTGTTGTCTCTCAAATAAAAAAAATGACTTTGTCATAAGTGTATCTCATTTTGTCTACAAAACAGAAGCATCATATATGGTCAGAGAAAGAATGGACTCTCATTAGTTCAGTATATGAATCCTCTTAGGTATTTAGCCTGCAGCCAACCATCCCTGTTCTTCAGAGCAGCTTCTGAGAACAGATATTTGCATTTATAGAGTTCATTATTTTCTAAGCAGTGTGAAACCTTTCTGCTGCATCTTAGAGTGTTGACCCTGGCTGGTCTGTAATTTAGATGTATAACACAGGAGCAATAGGATAAACCCTGCAGGTAGCTAAACGGCAGCGGAAGATTTTTTTTTTAAGACGGCATTTATGCTCCCCGAAAATAGTGTATTGGGTTGTTGGGTTTTTTGTTTTTTGGTTTTTTTGCATGGGCAGGCACAGGGAATTGAACCAGGGTCTCCAGCATGGCAGGCGAGAACTCTGCCTGCTGCGCCATCGTGACCCGCCCTCTATTGGGTTTTAATGGTGAAAAAAATACTGATCTGGGTGTATTCTGAAGGAATATTGCTGGCCTCTGGAATTTCCCCTCCAAATTACCAGAAGACTCCTTTGAAAAAATAAACCAGCGTATCTAAATTCTCCATGACCCAAAAGAGCTACTAGTCAACTCTGAGTCACAGAAGCTAGTTAGGCCAACTGTAGATGTATGTCCTTAGTTTTTTTAAAAACTTTTTAATTATGGAAAATTTCAAACTTGTACAAAAGTAGATTAGTATAGTGAACACTATATACTTAATACCCAGCTTCAACTATTATCAACTCCTGCCAATTTTGTCCCATCTATACTGCAACCACTTCCCTCACATCTATATTATTAGGAAGCAAATTCTAGACATTATTTTTTATCCATAATGGTCTTCGTCCATAAGAACTTTTTTTAGTAACTACAATATCATAATTATGCCTAAAAAATAAAATAAGCAATTTCTTTATATCATCAAATAATCAGTGTTCAAATTTCCAATTGTCTCATAGATATCAAATGTGTTTTGTTTTTTTATAATTCATTTGAATCAAGATCCAAATAAGTCCCTCACATTGAAATTGGTTGGTATGTCTCTTTATAGATTTCCACTTCCATATCAGTTTTTCCCCCTTATAATTTATTTGTTGGTCAATTTATTTGTCTTAAAATATCTCTTTCTGTCTCCTCCTACCTGACTTTAGGCCATGCTGCTGTTCACTCCTCTGCCTGCCATCAGTTATTTTCACTGAAAATAGAGCTTTGAAATTGAAATTTAAACTAGGTCATTTTGTTACTTAGTAGAAATTCTGGCATAAGATTTGGGGACATAAGGTTATAGCCGTTAGCTGAAAGTAAGGTTTCTGTGGAGTTTGTGTCCTTCATATTTTAGTAGACAAAGAGATACTGGTTTCACCTTGATTTAGGGCATTTGTTTCTGTCTTAATCCATGTCTCTCTCTACCATGCTGTCTGGTCTTGACACATTATCAAATACTGTAATTACCTTTATTTATGATTCAGTTCTGTCTTAAAATTAAATATTTGTTAAATATTATCAAATGGGCATATCATATTTTTATTTTAATGGATTTCAACAAAAATCAGTTATGTTTTAAGAGATTTTATAAGTTCTACCAGCACTGAAAAAGTTAAAGTGGACTAGTTTGAGATAGTATTTGGACCCACCCCTACACTCTGTTTACTATTTATGCTTCCTTTATTTTTTTCTAAAAATCATTAATTTTTAGGACTCTAGAGATGCAGGAGTTGGAATATTCTGATATAAGAAGTCATAATCCAGATGTTCTGAATGAGTCCCCATCACATCTGGGGAAGAATAAACAATCTCAGAGAAGGGAGTTAGACCTGGAACATTCCAACACTAGCTCTCTCACAGTTATTTCAGCAGCAAAGGCAATTTCCACTGGGAAGACAGCAGTCAGCATATCTGTCTCATACCAGTTCTCTGTCACACATCCCTAGATAATCTATTGCATTCGCTCCTTTGTGATGCGAGCCAAGCCTGCTGATGTGGAGTTGAGTTTTCCAGTGAAAGCCAAGTTGGCCAACAGTTGGCAACAATCCTGAATTTGCTGAGAATAAAGCCTGTTAAAGCACACTTTGAGTTGCAAAGGGCTTTACAGTTATGTAGTAATAAGAATTATTTCAGCAACAGCTCCATGAGTGAATGATGCTCTGTCTGCTCCTGTTTCACAGAGGAGATGTCGAGTCATCTCAGCAATCAATTTAGTTTAGTAGTCACCTGTCTACACATGGACAAACACATCCATGTTTGATGTCATATTTGACTGGACCAACACAGGGACCCAGAGAGTGATGGTATGCCTACAGCATCAGCTTCAGAGACTTTCCCCAGCCCATTAATCCTCATGGAGGCCTCTTTTCTATCAACAAAACCTTGATTTGGGGACTGTCCTTGGGATGTTAAAGTAAAAAATGGAAACCATTATGGAGAAAATCATACACCACATCTTGTTTTGTAATTCAACAAATAAACATGACAGAAAAGTTCATCTGGAAATCACCAGATAAGATATTAGAAAACCTAGTTAGTTTAATGATACTGGATGTCAAAAGTGTTTTCAAATTAAAGCATGATACTTCAGAAACATAGGTTTTGGAGACATCATTAATGCCAAAGGTTGATGTAGGGTGGGTCAACATGCCCTTTGTCTCCAATATCCTTGCACCCCACCCCAACCCTACCTCCCAGCATCAGACATAGGGATAGGACCCATAAATGTGGCCCAGTTCGCCAGGCCTTTTGCTTTGAAGATAGCTTGAAAAGTCAGGGTTTGCCTTGATGCTTGCCTGTTACTCACTTCCCTAGGTCATCCTCGATTTTTCAACCAGCTCTCCACTGGATTGGATATCATTGGCCTAGCTGGCGAATGGCTGACATCAACCGCCAATACTAATATGTAAGTCCCACATATTCTCTGTGTATAAGCAATCATGATGTAAGGCTGCAGCTTGTTGCTTTAAAAGTATACTTCCAATGATTATGTATTAATTTTATTAAAGTTACCCTCATCATTTTTCTCTTAAAATCTTTTAGGTTTATCATAGTTGTGGTTAAATAGAAGAAACACCGCAAACTCTTTTTTAATTGAATTATGCAACTTAATAAGTGCATGGTAATGAGAAATGGTAACCCTAGCTTCAAAATTTAGTAAAAAAATTTTCTTAATGGTGTATTTAAAGGGGTCATGTTTGGAGGTATGATCTTGGTTCATTGTCCCATCCAAGTACATTAGTCTTTCTCGTTTTGGTCATATTTCTTCTAAAATTAAAGTTGCCATAAACCACAAAACAATGTGACCAAATCATGCCACTGCTTAATTAAAAAATTCAAATATAAAATTCAGTGTTTTTTTTATTTTGACATTTTCCCCCATACTTGCTTGTGTAGGCAAAGTATTTGTTTCTAAGTTCTTGTAAATGTATATGAAAATGATGCTATAATCCTGGGGGGAGGGTACAAGTACTATCTGGGGGTCTTATTCTGATCACTGGAAAGTTTCCTCTCTGGAGGCTAGAACAAGTTACAAGTTGATGGAGGGTCATCATAGTCTACCTAGCACTGTCTTTTCATTCATCACTATGACAATGTCGCACCATAATCTGTACACCCAGGTACATTTCTATTAAAATAAGGCACAGAAGCCACTGACAATAATTTTTTTGTTTTTTGTTTTTTGTTTTGTTTTTACATGGGCAGGCACCGGGAACCGAACCCAGGTCCTCTGGCATTGCAGGCAAGCATTCCTGCCTGCTGAGCCACCATGGCCCGCCCGCCACTGACAGTAATTTAAAAACTACATTGGAATTATATGGGTCTTGAGAGTTGTGGAAATATTTCGAAAATAACCACCCACATTTTAAGTTCATGGTAAAGTAGATTCAGAAAAATGAATTTAGGTGAAAGGGTTGTATTGTTTAAAATGAGAAATTCAGTTTCATGTCAAGACAGAATGTAAGTTATTAAAGTTCAAGATATTCTATATTTCTTAAACTACTACCAGCCACGAAACCTGAAGGGCATTTTTTAATTATATATTGATTTGTGTGTGTTCCAAAACTGCTTAATGCTGGGACTCAAACCACATTCAGAAAGGTTTCAATTAATTAAGGATTCCTGCTTGGTTTGCTAATTTAAAACAATAGTGACAAATTTTAAAAAGCTAATGTGACAAGTGAAGCCTTTAGTGCTAAAAGGCATAAAAGATTAAGTTGATTGAAGACTGAAAATGGCTTTCAGTCCCCCCTGCCTGCCTGTCTTGGCTAACTTCACAGAGTGTTTATGTTGGATCACTGAGATGCCAGAGGGCTAAAAAGAATTCAGTTCAAACACACGATTGTATGTATGGGCTCCTTGAACAAAAACTTCCCTTTGCAATCTTTACTGTATTAAGATTTGTGAGATTAAAATATATCAGCAAGTGCAAATACCATAATACACCAATTATAAATTGAAAAAAATGTTTAATTATAGCATCTAACATTAAGAAACAGTTTTTATTAGAAAGTTTTTAATTTAAAAATCAAACTGTTTGGTAAGTAAATGAGAAAAACAGAGTCAAAGGTACATATCCATTAGGACTCAAATACCCATATTAATCTAGGCAATGAATTCACCCAGCATCTTTAAACATGTATTTTGGGGGCTTTTCAATCAGCTGCTGTTTTCTAATATGTGTAGCCAATCTCAAATTAAATAAAAAGAACTCACCCCTTTGAACCATTTATAACTAGATACCTGCCTAAAATTGTTCAATCAGAAAGATCCCACAAATTCTCCCTTTTATATATGATCATAAAATCAGTCTCTTACTCTTCTCTTACCTCAGCTCTGCCATGAAATGGTAAAATATGTCCTAGCCATCTGAGGTCAAGGCCAATCCAAGTATGGGACATTGTAATTACAGCTGTACTGAACAGTGAATATTTATAAAATATGATCCGATTCCAACAGATCAATAGAGAAGGTTATTTAAAATAGTGCAATAGTTTCTGTCAGTTCTAGAGACAAGGCATTATCTGAAGAAGTAATAATTTTATCTAGAAATTGTTCTAAGCCAGTTCTCCTGGAGATCGTGAAAAGTGGCCACACTGTCAGGAGCTTACAGGAATTTGCTCTCTTGTGACAAGAATGGGAAAAGGATCTTTCTTTTCAGGGCAGGATTTAATTAATGATATACTCATTTGTCTTTGGTGTTGGTTTTGGTTTTGGGTTTTTTCAGCTGTACTATCATTACTGAATTTGGGTAGCCCTGGTAATAGAGAATAATAACTATATTCTGCAGTATAGTGTTTTAAAAAGAACTATATAATTTCCTAATACAGGTATAGGCAAAGTTTAAGGTATCTATTCGAATAGAAAGAAAATTTATGTTCCTGCTGTTATACTTTCTGTGTATACAGCGTTGAGATATCATCTTCCAAGCAAGGACTCAGTGACAATCCAAAGAAAACTTCACAAGTGTGTACATGTCCATAGCATGTGTTGATAATTTTTTTCCAAACACAACCTCCAAGCACAATTGCACAGGCTGACCAGTGCCCAAGTGTAGGCAACAATTTGCCCTCAAACACCTGACGACAATGTATAATCTGAGTGTCAAGATCTAACAGCCCTAGTGTTATGAGGTTATGATTTCAAGCATCTAGTGCTTTATTTTTGTAGAAATTACACAAGAGAAATTTTCTGTGGAAGTTATCAGAGTTGTTAGAGAGGATTATGTTGTAAACAGTTTTCGTTTGTCCCTAGAAAAGCAGCTGTAACGTAAAGGATTTGGAATTCTGACTGAAATATATTAACTGTGAGAGCTTAAATCACTTCATTTCTCTGAACCTCAGTTTCTTTGTCAGGAAAATAGGGGATAATAATATCCATACCACAAAGTAGTTCTGAAGATTAAAAATGGGACCCATCTCAAGTATGCAGTGTATATGAGGTGCCATGCGCATGTGGGAAAGGCAGCCACACAGGTCACCTTTGCCTTCTGAGACTCCCTTCCTTTGGTCTCCCAGATTTTTGTATCTTTTGTCATCATCTTAGGACACCAGGAGGAACTCAGTAAATTCCTCTCAGGTGTTTTACTATTAGGTGATGATGGGCCACCGTAAAGAGGGGAAGTCAAAGAGAAGTGCCAAGATGGTCAAAAATAGCTTATTTCTTTTCTCTCGTTAAAGAAGTTGGCAGCTTGGCGGTCACTAGGGATCCAGATTCACTGTACCTTTCTGATCCGTTTGGTAGCATGGGCTCGCCTCCTCAAAGTCATCTTTGGTCCAGGATGGTTCCTGAAGCTCTAGCCATCATGTCAGCCTTCCAGAATTCATGAAGGATGAGCAAAAGGGGCACACACTCTTTTCTCCTAAGAAATCTTCTCAGGAGTCCCACACAACATTTCTCATAGCATCTCTTTAGCTAAAACTTAATCCCATGGTCTAATTCCCATGGTCATACCAAGGAAGACTAGAAATTGTAGTCTTTGATGCAAATGAGTTGCAATGCTAAATAGAATTTAGGTCTCGTTTAAAGAAGGAAGAGGAAAATTGTTATTGATAGCAGCCATCAAATTTTGCTGAAAGAATTAAACTTCTTGACAATCAATTGGCCAGTCTGGATGAACTCCACTGGGAAGAGGAGAAAAAAGAGCTGACTCACCACCCTACTCAATATAGACAGACTCAGAAACCTCCTTCAGTGTCACTCCATGAATATCACCATCCTATTATTTTAAATCTTTACTTCCAGTGCCGTGTTCTTATGCTTCAACCCAGAGCTATTTGAAAGTTTAGTTTCTTGTTCTCCAGTACCAATGCAATCTTCACCTCTGGCTTTGCATCCAACTAGCTTCTGCTGAATCCATTTTTAACCTTGGATCTCTTGACTTCTTCTACTTTAATTTGTCAATTAGGAAAGGGGTTCTAACCTGGTGTCCAGGTTGCAAAAAGAGAACTTCCTATAATTGAATATGAAATAACGTGCATGTCTTTATTTTTTCTCCTGGAAAGTGGGACCATAGCTTTCCTAGGATTCTCAAAGGGGTCTGTGACTCCAGTAAAGCCAAAACACCCTTTTCTATAAGGTTTTGGGTACAGGCAGATTCCTCAATTATAAACATGGCCCAAGATGCCAAGAAAGGGTCAGAGGAAGTATCAGGAAGAGGGAACACCATGTTAGCACATTTGTCAGGCCTGGCTAAGGATCGCCAGTCATGGGCCAAAGTATTAGCTTCCAGAAGAAGATGTCAGAACTTAGGTCATGATATCAGGACAGCCTTGGCATTAGCTATGGGATAACTGGGCCTTATGACCCCAGTCAGGATTATCAAACAGGTTGCAGCTAAGCTCAGGGACTAGATGCTGGATTCATCTTAGTAAGCTTCCTTCTAAAGATTGGGAAGGTATCATATACATCTTTTGTCTCCTCATCTCAGTTGGATGCCATCTGTCAGAGAATAGTAATTTAATAAGTATTTGTTAAAAATAACTGAAAGGAATGCTTAGAAATTGGATAGCTGGCACAGACTCAGAAACCTCATTATTGAGGTTTCATTAGATAGTCTCATTATTGAACTCTAGACTCTTCCTCCTAATCCTGAGAGTAATGTCCACGTTCCTGATCCTTTTGCAGGGAGACTAATTCATGCAAATGTGGGGCCTAAATTGATTCAAATCATGGCACATGGAGTTGTTCCCATCTTTTTCCCTTCCCGTGTGGTTTCTGTTTGGCCATCTGACACTGACTTGACTTCCAACTCAACTTTCATCCAGTCCTTGATCAGGTTCTGATATTATGTATATGATTCCATTTGCTCCTTGCCTTACATCCATGGCAACCCCAGAGAGCCTTCTTACTTGGTATTGTGAGATTCTAGCACCCACACTGCTAGCCAGAACCTCTTCACCATGTCAACATTTTGGCCATTGCAACAGGTTTTCAAAAAAATCAAGTGGAACCATTGAGTACACATTTGTTCAAGTGTGGTTAGAAGCACATCATGAGTATGCCTCTTGGTACACTCAGCAGCACAGGCTAAACCAGGAATCCTTCTCTTCTTCTTCCTTTATCAGGCCATCAGACATGAGGGAGTGTTGGTTGCTACGGTGATGGGGCTCAGAGCAGAACCAAAGCATGATTGTGACCTCCAGAGGTGATGGTAATTGAACACGTAATTTTCCAAGGGTCTTCCTCCAAAATTTCCAGGGGCCTCCTAAGGAAAATGGACATATTCTTTTTGGAAATGAAATTCTTCTACCAACAGACATATCCTGATGATCCTTCAGGATCTTTTTGTCCTTTTCTACCACCTATGAGATTAATGTGGTATTTTGTTTCCTCCATGATTAAAAATTCATAACTTCACCTATGTCTTATGTACAACTATGGTTATCTCATCCTTGCAAATAGCTTTTCTAAATCTATTTTTCCCATCAGTCCTAGTACTGGCATTCAGCCAAAACACCCTAACCAATGATTAAAGCCTTTTCATATCACTTGGCTTAGTCAATCTAGGCATCTCTCTTTAGCAAGGATGGTCTGAGCCCAGCCCACAGACTGTAATGCTTAAGAAGACCAAGTAAAAAGAAGAAAGACAAAGAGCCTCAGAGTTCAGTAAATACCTTTTTATTTTCTGGCTTAATCTTTCGTGGATGGACCCTCACTGATTTCTTTTAGAACCTATGCTTGGTGCCACCTTCTTGTGTCAAAGACTACTCCACCAGACTGTACACTCTGTTTTGAATTGCTTTGAGAAGAACATGGCTTGCCACTTTTAAATCAATTTGTTAGAAGACAAATGTAACTTTACAGGATATCTGATACCCACAGTTAGCTGTATATGCCAGTTGACTGCCTTCTTGTTATTTATAATTGGTAATTAGAAATCATCACTTATAATTATTCTTGATGGATATTGACCTCAGAGAATTAAAGAAACATACCTGTCCTTGGGGATTATCAAGACAAAGCCATGTAGATAATTATATCGAGATATTTAAAACCTGGGTCAATATTTTCAATTATCTGCAGTTTTCGGATGTTTACATTGCTTTTAGAAAGTAGACTTCAGCTCTGGGGTTTATAGCGTCTACAGGTGTGAAATTGGCAGAGTAAAAAAGATACTGCTGCACTCCAGTTTTATGTAGAACTTAGAATACATTTTTTTTTCAATTAACATTTTCCTCATCCTACAAGCTTAGATGTGAAAGGAACCCAGAAAAGGCATTTTCTTTCCTTCTGTTCCTCTGGGCAGACCACACCTAAGTCATTTCATTCAGATGACAATCTATTTTGCATTGAAGAATCACAGAGCAGGGATTACTACCATCTTCCTTGATAACCCAGTCTGTTTTCTGACTTTTTATGATTGGTAACAATGCATTTCTAGGAAATTAATTGCTTTAGTGGTCTCGAACAACTTTTTTTTTTTTTTAAGAACCCAAGTACAGGTGCTAAACCAACTATCTGTGTTCCCAAAATGAGTAGTTCATCTTCTTTATTTTCATTCTTTTCCTCACCACCTTTCCAGGTTTACCTATGAAATTGCACCAGTGTTTGTCCTCATGGAGCAAATAACACTTAAGAAGATGCGAGAGATAGTTGGATGGTCAAGTAAAGATGGTGATGGGATATTTTCTCCAGGTAGGTTTCTCTTCTCTTCCCCTGACTCTTCTCAAGGTTTGCAATATAGATCCTTGGGAACCTTGAGAACAGTAAACACGAAGTAGGTTTGTGGAAGGATAATGACCTTTAGAAGAAATTATCAATACTTCTGCCTTCCTGTCTTAGAATTAAGGCTAACAAGAATGCTGCCTTCTATGTAAACTAACAAAGACTGTGCCTGGACTGGAACAAACTCACAAAGGTGGTGTCTAAAGCATGCTAAAAACTCCATTCTGTCAAAATAGCTTGATTTAGCTGCAGATCAATTTATCAAGGTTATTAATTGACTGATCAACTTCGGTCAAAATGGTATATCTGAATCTCTAGTCTGATGTAGACACAAGAAGAATATTTAAAACAAGGATAGGTGTTGTTTCAGGTAGGGAAGAGTTATAGAATGTGCTGGGAACAGTGTGAGAAGAAGCAAGAATATCAATTGTCCAGGCACTTCAAGCAGACCATTAGTTTATCTGTTCAATAATTAAATAAGTGATGTAAAAGTCACTAGTTTGTGTGGGTCACACACACCTCCATAGTCACCTCAGTTCTCTTGCATCATTCTTTCGATAAGCACATATTTACTTTTATTTTAATAAACTCAGAGCTCTCCTAAATGATTCAATGACTGCATTGGGCTGAGGAGCAGTAGCCAGACAGGTAACCAAGCAATGTCTCTGCTTCCTTCTGAAGTCTCCATCACTCTCTCTGTGTTTCTGACACAAGGAACAATCTCGTCTTTGTTCAGTGAATGGATTGAGCAAAAAGTGGAAGCAGGAAGGCTGTAACTCAGCTATCTCTTTGCAGCCACTGCTGCTGCCACCTCTTATATTTCTGTCCAGGCTTTCAGGCCGAAAGGGCACTGGAGAATCTGAATCACTTCTAGCCAAATTGCTTCAGTAATGAGCATGACTATTTGTATTTCCAGGGCAAAGGGTCCAGAGAGAAACCCCACAGTAGGGGAGTCAGCAAATCCTATCAGGATATATTCTCGTCCTTCCCGACCCCCCTTATTTGTTGAGACACCTGCCCAGCCTTTGTTGTTAAAAACAATAATGGACATGCCCCCAATGCCTCCCAATGTGTCTGCTTGCCAATAGGGGGAGCCATATCCAACATGTACAGCATCATGGCTGCTCGCTATAAGTTCTTCCCAGAAGTTAAGACAAAAGGCATGGCGGCCGTGCCTAAACTGGTCCTCTTCACCTCAGAACATGTGAGTCAGGGGTCCTGCTCAGGGGTAGTGGTATTCCCCAAGATATTATCTAACTTTTAACCTCAAGTCTCTGTTTGTTGCAGAGTCACTATTCCATAAAGAAAGCTGGGGCTGCACTTGGCTTTGGAACCGACAATGTGATTTTGATAAAGTGCAATGAAAGGTAGGCAGGGGAGAATGAATATTAGGTTCTTGATGTATTAAATGTGTTCATCTGTTAAATTTGTTTTATTGTGCTTAAGGACTGACTCAGTACAGTATGCCAAGCTGCTAATGGTCTGTTGAAAATATCCGATTAAATTCTTTTTTTACAGCTGCTGAAGTTTTTTCATGTGCAGTCTCATTGATTCTTCATTTTAATTTCTCTACTTTTACAATAATTACAGAGGGAAGATAATTCCAGCTGATTTAGAGGCAAAAATTCTTGAAGCCAAGCAAAAGGTATGTACTCTATGGTCCATCCAAACTCTGGTGAATACAAATTTTTTTAAATGTCTCCTTCCTACCCTAGACAAGAAAAGCTTTTGATAATATAAAAGATAATTCTATTGTTTCTAAAATACTGATTCCAGATATTTATTTGCTTATTTCCAACTTGTGAGTTTAAAATTTGGCTTTAAAGGTCTCTACAGCCTCAAAATTTTTTTTTAATTAGGAATTCAGTCATTAAGCCACATATAACATCTTCATTGTCAAATGATTAGTATAATGTTCTTTAGCCTAACTGAGCTTTTCACTTGCTACCTGTGAGGTAAAATCTCATTTTAACAAATGCCATTTTAGCTGCTTAGGATTCTGTTTAGCAAACTTCTCCCGTGCCCTGACAGATGGCCCATGATATTTGGCAAATCCAGCCTCAAAAATTCTATTAAACAAACAAAAAAATATCTCATGGAACAAATGTTTCCATAAGTCACTGCCAGGTAGCTGTCAGGCCATTTACCAGATACATTGTTGTTTTGGTTCCATTCTTGTACCTCCTTCTCTAACTGCAATTGTTTGCTGGGGTCTCAGTAGAGGAAATGGATAGAAATGTTCCTAGGTAAGAGTAGAAGGGGAGCCAAGCGTCAACAAATCCAGGACTCACAGATTTCCCCAAATTTGTGTTAGCTCTATCACTCCACTCTATTCTTCATTTGTTTTTTGTTCAAAGCAAAATTTTTCTGTGTCTACTGAAAGTGAATGTCTTAGCTTCCACAGTATATGGAGCTGTTTTAAATAACCAAGCAATGCTTCAGTATAATTATTATATACTAATAAATTTAGAACAAAATTTAAAAAGAATAATATCCAGATAGCGTTCAGAAATACCTGCCCATTACTCCAAACACTGACTATTACTCTTTCCTACTATATTTTCCTCCACAGAGCTTATCACTCTCAAACATGCTATCTATTTTGCTCATTTAATTTTGTTTATTGTCAGTCACTACCACCCCCACCCCCACTATTTATTGTTAACTCCATGAGGATAGAAATCTTCATCTGCTGTGCTCTCTGCATCTACAACAGGACCTGGCACATAAAAGGCTCAAAAAAATATTTGTTAAGTGAATGAATGAATGAACCCACAAATGACTACTACCAAATACAGGATCTGATGCAATACCAGCTTAGTTGGTATCGGTCAGAAATAAATATTACTGCAATTCTTCCACCTCATGTGGAAATGAGCAAATGAGAAATGCTGAAAAGATTAATCGGCCCTTTTCTCTTGATCTTATAGGGATATCTTCCTCTTTATGTCAACGCAACTGCTGGCACGACTGTTTATGGAGCTTTTGATCCAATACAGGAGATTGCAGACATATGTGAGAAATATAACCTTTGGCTGCATGTCGATGTAAGTGCTGTAACTCACATAGCTACACAGTCCCTGTGGCGGTGGAAGCAGCTCCGCTTTATGATTTGCCTCAAGCTTCTCCCAACATCCCAGCCAGCCCTCCCTCCAACCACAGAAGTTCCAGCACTTCTCTGGCCCCTGTCAGTCATTTGCCACTGGTACATACCACAGGCTTGGCACATATTCCGGAAGTCCTCCAGATCCTTACTGGCCAATTGCTATCTTCTGTAGTTCACCCTAGAAGATGGTCTCCATCACCCTCCCAGGGAGCTTCGTTTGGACAAATGATTACAGAGCAAAGTATAACTGCTTTCAGAGTGAATCAGTACAAGATACAGCAGACAGAAAGTGGTCATGGATGTGTATGCTTGGCTTCCTGCCTTCAGCTCAGCTATCTGTGGTACTTTTGTAAAAAATATGAAGCTGGTAGATATAGGAAAAAGAAGATAGTATATGAAAGGTGCTATCAACTAAGAGATTTAGCCCCAGTTTTTCCCTGGAACACAAAAGTTGTATTTTCATACTTGTGACTGGGTGTTTTTGTAAAGTTCTCTGTCCCTGTCTACTCTCTTATGAATTTAACTTCCCACAACTGGACAATGGGACAATCTCCTGCTATTGAGCAAATGACTAGCAAAGGCTTTTCCTGGGGCATGTGGCATACCAAGCTATTCAGGAAACATATCTCATGCTTCCCACAAAAATGTCTTGCTTTCCAGTTGTGGGACTTCCAAGCCTGGAGGTCTAGGTTTTCCAGGGCCCTTGGAATTCTACTGTGGGGAGAATGAGAGGGCAGGCTCCCATCCTTGTGTAGCTTTTAGAACTCCCCTGGGGCTTTCCTAGTGGTCTTTGGTTTTCCAAAGCCTCTGGGTCTTGGCCACAGGCCACGAATGATACTACCTCTATCATTCCCACAGCTGCTACTACCTCTATCATTCACACAGCTGCTGTGACGCTAACTTGGAGGAGCTTTTCTAAAAGAAATGACAAATGATGACTACTTAGCCTTGCCACTGGTTGAACAGAGTGGGTTCATTTTGTCAGAGTAGCTTATGTGTTTCACATTTTACGTTACCTCTGATCATGTTTTACTAGCGGTGTGGAGTGACCGGTTTGGGATTCTTCAGTGTCACTGCTCCCCTCTCCCTCTCCTCTCTCTGTCCTCACAGGCTGCCTGGGGCGGCGGGCTGCTCATGTCCAGGAAGCACCGCCATAAACTCAGTGGCATAGAAAGGTACGGGCCAGGGCTCACTAGGCCTTCCTCCATTCAGAACATCAGATGTACCGGTTACTGAGCCGCGATGCCGGCTGCACCTCCCCTTGCCATGATTCCCAACCTCTCATTTCAATCCGATTAAGCTCAGTTTAGTTCAGCAGATGTTAATTGAGCACTGGTGTATGGTAGGAACCGTACAATAAAAAGATGATATGGAAATCATCTTTGATTTCCCAGTCAAATGAGTCCTCAATGAGCTCTCAATTTAGAAAGAAAGACAGATAAGTCAATAGTTACAACAAAATGTGATAAGAGTATCCGTGGGTGTGATTACAAGATGCCCAGGAGTAAAAGGAGAGAGAAAAATCAGTGCAGAGATTTGAAGGCTCAATCAGAGTTTGCCAAGGTCACAGGAAGGGCTAGATTCATTTCACTTTTCTTTCTCATTAAACTTACTGCTGGGAAAGGGGTAGGACACTCAGCATCCCTAACTTTTATTTTCTTTTTCCCCATTCAAGTTTGGTGTGTGTTCTAATTCAAATATAATTTTGGTCTGACTCCTTCGTAATGATCCAGTGTGAAGCTCAAATTGATTCATTTATTGATGGAGCAAATATTTACTGAACATGAAGTCCTTGCCCTCCTGAAGCTCCGTTGGACTGGATGTTCAAAAACAAATAGATACATAATCTGTCTCATAGTTAAGAAAAATGAGATAGGGTTAGGTAATACTGTGTGGCAAGGCATGCTATTTTAGATAAGGTGGTCAGAAACCTTTCTAAGGAGGTAACATTTCAGCAGATACTGGGATATAGGAAGAGAGGGAGCAAGGAACTGGGAAGAGCATTCCTGACAAAGGGAATGTCAAGTATAAAGGCCCTGAGGCAGGACTGTTCTTGGCAAGTTGGAGGATCATCAAAGAGGCTAGTGTAGCTGGAGCAAAGAGAGAGAGGTAATAGCAGATGGAGGTCAGGGAGGTAGAGAGTGAGCAGGTATTAAGGAAAGCCAGTGACATGGTGGGTGAGACTGGCTCTTTGAAACAGTTACATAATCCTATAACTCAGAGGATAATATATTAAATGTGGATGGGCCACTCCAACTCTACTTTAGATTTCTCAAGCAATTTTCATT
This sequence comes from Myrmecophaga tridactyla, assembly GCA_004026745.1. Classification (NCBI taxonomy): domain Eukaryota; kingdom Metazoa; phylum Chordata; class Mammalia; order Pilosa; family Myrmecophagidae; genus Myrmecophaga; species Myrmecophaga tridactyla. The sequence continues at coordinate 11,792 of PVIY010012395.1, read as the reverse complement.
TTCCATCTCGGAGTCTAGGAAAACCTGAAATATTTTGCCCTAGACTTTTTTGTCTAATACTTTAAAGCACATGTGTCTTCTAACAGAAATCAAATTCATATCATGTCTTATTACTTTCCATTTGTAGCAGCAAAGAATCATTTACTTCAGACCTTAAGGACATTCAGAAAACCATTTAAGATATTTTATGAGATCTAAATATGATTTTTAAATGACTCAGTGAATAATAGCAATAAGAAAATTGATTAAATTCATAATCGTTTAAATATGACTTGACACTGACAATTTTTAATGAGAAAAGCATTTAGTCAACTTTTCTTGGAACTTTTCACCTCTCTTTCAGAAAGGTTTTCTTCATTATATTCTCAAGGCCTTTCTCTCTTCTCCTTGAAATATGGTGTATACACTATAGTCATGAATAACTCAATTATTTTCCCTTTAAAGGACCTAAGTAAGATGAGGAGGTTAAAATTTCACAGCAAGGGTTTAGCTATTGGGAGAGCAGAAGCAGTATAATTTTGAGTCCACTGCTGTGTCAGGGAAAGTATCCTTCATAGGTATTAAAACGCAGAACCGAGCTGTGGGCCATGCAGTTGGGAAGGAGTCTGTAAACCACTGAAGCAAAGTTACCCAAGTTTTAATCATCACGCGTTACACTTAGTTGTTTCTGTAATGTCCTAGCTAGTGTGCTCCTTAACCATTTAATTGTGTCTGATAGAGTGATGCGGTTGCTAGGAGACGATGCTTGTTAAGCTATCATTGCAGCCTAAATCTTGCTCATTTAGCACTTAAATAATCTTCTAAGTAGTCAAAGTCTAGAATAGTCCAGTCAATGCTTGTTTTTAGGTATCACTTTTCATAATACCCTATAAGCCCATTTTATAAATAAGAACAGAAATGTAGAGGGAAGCCAAAGTCTGTTGCCTAGAAGGAGGCCAGCTGGTGGAGTGGTTATGAGCACTGGCTCTGCAATTAGCCTCCTTGGACTTGGATTTTGGCTCCAATACTTTCCAGCTGTGTAACTTTGGGTGATGTATATAACTTTTTTGTGCCTCAGCTTCTCCATCTAAAATGAAGTAATAATATATCTACATCATAGAGTTGTTTTGAAAATTACATATACCAGGCACTATTATAAGCCATTTATATTTATTAGGTGCACAGGTGGTTCAGTGGTAGAATGCTCACCCAGGTTTGATTCCCAGACCATGCATCCCCCAAAAAACAATACTATTATATTTATTAACTCATTTTATTCTTTATTTAATTCTGATTAGTAGGCATTTACTCTCTCCATTTTACAGATATAAAAACTGAGGTACAGAATTGTTTTATAACTAGCTCAAGCCAGCAAATATCAGAGCCAGGATTAAGACATGGACAGTATAGCTCCAAAGCCCAAGTTCTTAACACAACCTCACACTTATATAATACCTTGAAAGCTTTCAAAACAATAGGACGCTGTTTCAGTTTGCTAAAGCTGCCAGAATGCAATATACCAGAAATAGGTTGTTTTGGGGGATTTGTTAGGATACAAATTTACAGCTCTAAGACCATGAAAATGTCCAAATTAAGGCATCAGGAGGAAGATACCTTTTCTGAAGAAAGGCTCTGACATTAAGAGTTCCTCTGTCACATGGGAAGGCACATGGCCAAAGTCTGCTGGTCCTTCTCTCCCAGGTTTAGCTTCTGGTTTCTGTGGCTTTCTCTCTCAGCTCTTGTGGGTCCTTTCTTAGCATCTCCAGGGCATTTCTCTCTCTGCTCTCTGAGCTCTTACTGTCTCTTATCCACTTCACAAAGGACTCCAGTAAAGGATTAAGACCCACCTTGAATGGGCTGGGACACATCTCAGTTGAAATAGCCTAACCAAAAGGCCCTACCTACAAAAGGTCTGCCCCCACAGGGATGGATTAAAACCACATGGCCTTTCGTGGTTTACATAACAGCTCCAAACCAACACAGACACATACTGTTACTGATAAATGTGAGCTAGTATTAATAGCAATCATTTCAAAGAGGCAGTCCGCCACTTAGTACTCTCAGACTGCCTGCAAAATATTTGCTTACCCCTTGGTTAGTCCATTGAGGAGCATAGGTGTTGAAAATGTTTACCAATTTGAGTTGAGATGGGTGGTGTTTTCCTCAGGAGGACAGATGGCTCCTTGCGACTCCTGCACTCTCTCCTGAAAGTATCCTGTGCTTCTTTCAGGGCCAACTCAGTCACCTGGAACCCACACAAGATGATGGGTGTGCTACTGCAGTGCTCTGCCATTCTTGTCAAGGAAAAGGTCTGTACTCCCTACAGAGATAAGCTATCCACCTGCACATCCTGTGGAACACATGGAAGGAGAAAAGTGTGGGCCTTTCACAGGGCTTGTTGACAAATTCACGAGCCTGGCAGCCCCACTGTGAGGCCACCAGTGCCCTCCTTCCCTTCCCTTGTCTGTCAGCCGTGAGCTAACCTAGTGCCTCCTTCTGACTGTTGCTTTCCACTCCCTTTCTCCCTTGTTCCATGTTCAAAGCTCTGTCAGTGACAGAAACTTTAAAGGGGTTATTTAATTTAATGTTTGGTCAAGTTTACACAGACAGAAGTGAGAAAGGATGGGTGAGAGTGAGGCACCAACTCTCACCTCAGTGAGGACAAAAAGCAATCCTTGGAACATACTTCAAATTCTTAACCTGAATTTGTGGTCCCAAGAGCTGAATTAAATTAGGCAGAACAACAGCTACAAATGTTAACTTAGGGCAAGAAGGAATGTTGATCAAAAGCTTCTATAAATGGATCAATGTGATAGTCCCTTTTTTATGTAGCTAATTTTAGCTGCCCATCCATATATAGTTGCTCCAATAAAACTTTCGTAGAGCAGTGCAACGGTGGCCCAGTGGCAGAATTTTTGCCTGCCATGCTGGATGGAGCCTGCCCAGGCCCCCCAAAAAAAGGAAGAAAAACTTTTTTAGACTGAGGGCTTCAAAAATTCTCTCTAGTCTGTAAGGAGCCAGAATCTGACAAGCTGTTTACTCATCATAACTTCATAAAAGATCCTGGAAAAGAATGGAAGACTCAGTGGAGGTGATTTGGGGGAGGGAAACTCTTCACAGCATGAGACTGCCCCACCTACTGCAGGAAATCTCTAGCCCCTGCCCACTGAATGCCATAGCACTTCCCATGTCTTTGAAATAGCCCCAAGTACCCACACACATGCCCAAATGCCCCTTAGAGAGATAGTGGAGCTCCTCTTTTGATCCAAGACAAAAGATCATTTTCTAATCAGAGTGACAGAAGGGAAAGGAGCAAAGATGCTATTTTCTTTTTTTTTTTTTTTACATGGGCAGGCACCAGGAATTGAACCCAGGTCCTCGGGTATGGCAGGCAAGCGTTCTTGCCGCTGAGCCACCGTGGCCTGCCCAAAGATACTATTTTCTAAACGTGGTTTTAAAGAAGGTCATATAGACATTAGACGTTTCATAGGATGCTGGGTCGCTGCTTCCAGGTACACACACAACCAGCCCTGTTTCAAAGCAATCCACATCTCTGAAGTGTGAGTACAGATACACCCTGTCTCTGATTTCTTGATAGGGTATACTCCAAGGATGCAACCAGATGTGTGCAGGATACCTCTTCCAGCCAGACAAGCAGTATGACGTCTCCTACGACACCGGGGACAAGGCAATTCAGTGTGGCCGCCACGTGGATATTTTCAAGTTCTGGCTGATGTGGAAAGCCAAGGTGGGAAGAAGGGAATTCAGGAAATAGAATAGAAATGTAATTTGCACAAACTAGCTGGCAAAAGAGAGCAAAGATATATCACAGATAATTTGCTGTATGTGTAATCAATATCTAGATAATTGGGCTAACTGCATTTTCTTTTTTGGGAAAATGAAATAACTTTATCTCTCATGTCAAGTTCTCCCTCCTTCCATTCAATGTCCTCAATTTAAATTATCATGTTTCTTATAACTTTCTTCAACAACTAAAAGTTATCCTAAGGACTTCCAAAGCAATCTTTAGGAATGCTGAAATTGTTCTCTACAATGTAGAGAAAAAGATAGAAGAAGAAATTGCTGCATTATTCTATGCAGAACCCCGAAATCCTTTATAAGGCCTCTAATCATGCAATATATATGACAACTTTAAGGTCTATTTAAATGATGACTTTCCCATTATTTCCAAATACATTATTCTGAAAAATGCACAGTTTATTCTGAGACATACTTCTGCTAGACTGAAGCATCCTGTCTGCATTTATCATCAGCCCTTTGGGATTGTATTTCTGTGTCCAGAAAAAAGCGAACTTTTAGAATTTCTCCCAAAAATGGGTAAGAGCGTGAACTACCATGTGGCCATTGACTTCAAAAGTAGTTCTTTGCAAGCAAGTAAAGGCAATTTTGATTTCAAGTTTGTGGACCACATGTTGTTTTGATTTACCTATATTAATTTTAATAATTTCCATATTTTATAGTTTATCTACCTAATACTAAAACAATGAGATCTTGCAGCAAAATATCTAATCAGTTGGATAATTGTTCTGTAGGAAGAATTTGATTAGACAAAAATCATTTTGTCCTAATGTAGAAATAGTCCAAATTTTATTTCTACCACAGTCATCATAGGTATTTTAAACTGATAAATAGCCACATATTGCAACAAGAGACATTCAAACCATTAGTAAGAGCCACATCATTTTGAATATAATGATTGCTTGACCTGTCTCAGTAATTTGTGTCTGATCTTTTGACAATAACCTCTTGAGGCATCTGCTGGAGTCTTGGCTCATAGCATATGGGTGCTGAGATGAGACCCTGGTACAGACTTCACTCCCAAGTGGCCTGGCCAAGGTGTACGGTCAGCAGTGGCACTGCTTGGGGGGAGCTTACACTTTGTCAGTGTTGGACTCTGCTCAGCCCACTAACAATCCAAAGCCAGCCTTGTGCATCTGCTGTCCTTGTTAAAACCAACCCATTCAGTAACCCTTCTACTGCTGCTGTTAATTTAGCCATACTGGCTTTTGAAACTGACACTCATCAGTTTATCAATTGTTGGAGCTCTTGCCATCTCAGGGCATGTATTAAGACCACTGGCTTCCCCATCTGCCTGCCTGCCTGTCACCAAAATTGATGATACTGCATTAAGTGGAAGACTGCCTGCCTGGGAGGGCCTGAGACGTGTTTGGCCAAGATTCACTGCTGGGATGGGGACAGTGCATTTTAAAGCAGTGTTTCTCAAACTATCTGTGGTAAAGAACCAGTTTTTTTATTGTGTTTTTGTTAACTTATAATGGACCAGTACAATACAAATGATTTGCTAGAAAAATGAAGTTTAAAAACCATATAAATACATGATCCAATTTTTTTCTTAGACTCAATAGATATAAAATTTCTACAAAATTGCTGCCAGAGTTTCTTATTGCATAATTTCAGTTTCCATATGTCTCTCATCGTGGTCTGGTTACAAACAGTTTGTGGGCTGGCCTCAGTCCGTAGATGACACTTTGAGTAGCACTACTCTAAAGCAAACCAGAAATCTGTTTCGGGGCCAGGCTATGAATAGCTAGCCAGGAGCTAAAAGCCCTATTGAGAATAACCAGACCTAGAGCGCCTTCAAAAGAGCAAGCAGGCACCTTTTGATTTCATTGCATGTGAAACTATGAAGAAACTTTTCATATTTAACTAGACCGTTCTTCCTAATCTTCTCCAAGAATACCTGTTATATGTTTCCAGTTTCCAATCGACCAGGACTTTGTAGCCTTCCCCAATGCCCAGAGAGAAATGCAACCTCTCACCAATAAAAATGACTTCTTTTTAATACAGGGCACGGTGGGATTTGAAAATCAGATCAACAAATGCCTGGAACTCGCTGAGTACCTCTATGCCAAGATTAAAAACAGAGAAGAATTTGAGATGGTTTTTGATGGTGAGGTAGGTTGTCATCATAGACCTGGTATTTCTGGAAAACCTATTGAGGGAAGCACCTCATTTTCCCACATTGCCAAAAGCTGATTCTAAATTGTCATTCTTATGCACTCTTCATTTAATTCCCTCCTTTTCTGTGTACTTTTCTTCTGGTGGCATAGGGGTGACTTTCCCTCCTTTACCTCTTCTATAGTAGTGTAGCTCTAGCACAACCCTTTGCAGACAAAAGGTCTTTTCTTGGCAGGTTGGACTCCTTCATCATTGTTGGGTTTGTCTATTACTGCACTGAACCTCCATGATAAAGTGTTTCTCAGTTCCAGGAAGCTTATACAATGGGTATATCCTTGTCTCCCAAGACTAGTTCTAAAATGAGGTTCTACTTTCATAGATTCATTACAAAGAGAACAAGATAAAACTGTCTCTACCCTTAATTCTCATCCACATTGCACATGGTAAAGGACTTCTCATACTAACATTTACAGAGTACCTGCTGTGTGCTACATTGTGCAAGAAGCTTGGTTACAGAGAATTGGGCAAACATATTCTACCCCCACCCTGATGCAATTTATAGTTGAAGAAAGATAAAAGAGGGACCAGTTTTGAATGAAAGAAAATGCACTTATAACCCAGTAAAATATAATACCACCTATATTAAGCATTAGCCCATTTATCAGGGAACCTAAACTATTATTAGAATACACCTGAGTCACTTAATGAGCACAAAAGAACCCTAAGCAGTTGAAAACAATGATACAGTGACCATGCATTTCACCTATGGGGTGTCATTCTGATCATATGCACTATTTTGAGCTTTCTAATAGATCAGAAATAGCAAATGTGATATCTCAAGCCAGTGAGAGGCAGGCACAGTGATGGCAAATGGCAATGAGGGAATAAACTGAAAAACTCTAGCAAGAATACCGAAGAACTCAGAAGGCACAGGAGTCTTTAGTGCAGGGACATAAAACAGTTTTTGATAACTCAGTAAGTCCTGTCTTATGGTTTAAAATAAATATTAGTGTTCATGGTGATAATCCTGAGTCATCAAGAAAAAAATCCAATACGAATACAATAAACTATCAATAAAATAAACTATGTTTCAAGCACCTTTGATATGTTGAAATGGGTAATACTGTTTTAAAATTGCCTAGATAATGTAAATTTTTAAATAACATTTCAGTGTTTAAAGGTGATCACTTCAGTTATTTGGAAAGTTGGCTTATCTTGCCAGATACGACAGGATAAAGTAGGCATTGTTCTCCCTTGGATTCTAGTAACATTGCCTTCAAGTTGGACCTTAGCCGTTTTCTTTGGTTGAAAAACTTTCACAAGAGTGCATATGGGTTAGGGGACAGCTTTCTCTCAAATCCTCATACTTTTCTTTGTTTTGTGTGTTAAACTCTCTGCAGCCTGAGCACACAAACGTGTGTTTCTGGTACATTCCGCAAAGCCTCAGAAGTGTTCCGGATAGCCCCGAACGACGGGAAAAGCTACACCGGGTATGAGCTCTCTGCCTGTCTCTTCCAATTCCTGAAAGCTCTCTGGCTGGTCAAGTTGTCCTTATTCTAATGTTTCTTTTTAATGGGAGAGAAAGAAAAATTTAAAGACTTGGATTGGGCTCACCATAATGGGGTGATGGAGAGACATCCTGTTAAAGCCTTCTCTTTGTGCCCGGATGTCCCCTTGGTGTGCTTCGGACACCACAGGACCACGAAAGGATGCGCTCCTGCTTTTGGTTGGTGATAGTCATTAAAGGGGCTGTGTGCAGGGCAAGTGGGTAACGTGCATGTTTCTAAGAACAGTCTATTTTAATCACATCTTTGTTAAAACAGCTTTTATTAAGTTTAAGTCTATTCTAATATTGATTCAGTCTAATTGTTGATTTCTGTATCTAGTTTATATATTATTTCTAGTTGTTGGTACCACATGTAGTTTACATATTATTTCCTTCACCCAGCCATTCAACAAATATTTGTTGAACACTGTGTGTGGGCCAGAGAGTATCCCTGGGCTCTGGATTATACCAAAGCCTTAAATTATATTGTTGCCCACATTTTTGTTTTCTGTTTTTTGTTTTGGTTTTACTTTATTCCGTGACTGACTCGAAGTTCAGTCACACAGTAACTTTCTGAGGAACTTATCACTGGGTAGGCCTTGAATAGTCATAAGATGTTAGCCAACAAAGATACATGGATACCAAATATTTCTTTGCCTTTATGTCAATATAAACACAAATAATAAAGAGCAAGTTGCTCTTTTCTCGACAAGAAATGGCTTAAATTGTTAAAAAAAAAAATGGGGGGTGTTAATATCAGTCTAGAATTTTGATTTGTGTTTTCAATCACAAGGTGGCTCCAAAAATCAAAGCCCTGATGATGGAGTCGGGCTCTACCATGGTGGGCTACCAGCCTCAGGGAGACAAAGCCAACTTCTTCCGGATGGTCATTTCCAACCCAGCCGCGACCCAGTCTGACATCGATTTTCTCATTGAGGAGATAGAAAGACTGGGCCAGGATCTGTAATCAACATCTGCAGAACGCAGGTTCATGGGAACTCCCTTTCCCCTCTGGCACTCTAGAACAAACCTCTGTATGTTGCTGAAACACTTAGGCCATTTCATTGAGGGAAAATATAATATCTTGAAGAATACTGTTAAAACCTTACTATAAAAAAACACCTTACTTAAATCTTATTTGTTATAGTTAGCAGGAAATAATGTTCTTTTTAAAAAATTGCACATTAGGAATACAGTATATATGTACAGTTATATATACCTCTCTCTATGTGTATATGTATATGTATATGTATATGTATAGTGAGTGTGACTTAGTAATAGATCACAGCATGTTTCCCTCTTCAAGAGAATTTGCATTACCTTCAACAGTTACTGAGGGGCTAAACATGCTGCAGACTAGCTTGTCCAACCGCCACAGGAAAGATGCTTTTCAAACTGTAGTGTCTTAGGAGCCGTGGGAAGTTGACCTCAATGTCAGTGTTTCTCCCATCTAAAGTAATGACAGATGAGAAGAAGCACCACTAGGTGCCAAGAGTCACACCCTCCCCGTTAGTATCCTGTTAGGGAAAGTCGTAGCAGAGTCGTTGTTACAAGTGTACTTTGGCTGTATTTTAGAGAGATTAATTTGTGTCAACTGTGTATATCACTGTTGTCTGACCTTAGGGGGAGGGAAAGAACACATGGAATGATTTCAATGATTGTTCAATTGTAGTTAAATGAAATATTTATATTCAGAGATTTACCATGCTAAAGAGGTGTCTTGTATTTTCTTCCCATTTGTAATGTATCTTATTTATATATTATTGAAGTAAGTTCTGAATACTGTTTATGGTATTTTCGTGCATTTGTGAGCCAAAGAAAAAACATTAAAATTAGTGAGATTTGTATTTATATTAGAGTGCCCTTAAATAATGACTTAAGCTTAAGTTTACTGTCTGTAAAAGAGTTCTGATACTGTATATAGAGTCATATATAGGGAAATCCTATTACTTAAATAGCATCTGCTCTTCTATTACCCTCTCTGGCTGTATGTCTGGTGTCCTCAATGCTTTTCTAGCAACTGTTGGGTAATAACTAGTTCCCCTGTAATTTTGTGGTAGTTCATGACCAATCTCTGTGACTTGCTTAGCTGAAACCTAAGGCAATGTTTCTGAAGACCTTCCTAAGAGCTCAGATAAATTGACCAGGCTCACAACTGTTTTTGAAGAAGGGAAATTCACACTGTGCGTTTTAGAGTATGCAAGAAGAATTCAATAAATAAAAATATTCTCCCTGGAGAATTTGAACAAAATTTGCTACTTTGTGTTTCATGCTGAGAGATATCTACAATTACAGATACTTGGAACAACCGCAGCCCATTCACCTTCTGCTAACAGACTTTAGGTGGTGCTCAGTTCCTTGTTATCATGCTGGGACTCGGCTCACTGTCATGGGTTCCAGAAAACCTGGTCTATAACATTATGGTTGTAATAAAAAGTTCTAAAAAGTTTATGCTCAACCCTTCGGCTGTGTCTTGTTTTTTCTATTTGCACCTTGGAGTTGCATTCATTCAGTCACTCAACAAATACATTTTCCTCCTATGTAGAGGCTCTGTTCTAGGCACGGAGATGACAGTGGTACACATGGCAGACAAATTTCCCTCTTAGTGGGGATTTTGCACCATTTGGCATCTATAATATCCAAATACCTGTAAAACCAAAGACTTGTACTATAATGCCGCTGATGCTTTTACAGTGGCCCTAATTTACTTTCTCTGGAAATATAATTTGGTGCTGGACCCTTAGGATATAGGGCCCACTCTCTATGGTATTCTATTAAGCTATAGTTATTCTATCTCATTCATTTGGGGGTACAAGGAGTACCTTATTTAGCACATGTAAAGAGTTAGTGCCATGATTGTATGTGTAACCATCCTATTAAACAAACTGGATTCCATAGGGGTGACTAAAAAGCCACTTTATTCTTTCTTCCCCCGTCCTTCAAATTCCCTCTGTGGGCTGATTGTTTCTTTGCCTATATTTGAATTCAAGTCAATCCCATAGCTTTTCTGGCCTATCATGGTCTCAAAAACAATTTCATATTAGTAATTAAATGTCTGCTGGCTTGACGCAATAAGCAAGGCTTTACCTTTTCATACAAAGAGAAGTTTCTCTCCTTCAATCTGGTCCTATTTGGGGCTGCAAGCCTGTGATGGAATGGGGAGCAGTGCTTGATAGGATGAGGTCAACTGCCTTTTATATACCTCCAGCTCTTCACTTCCTGGCTACTGCATTTCCTTATTTAGCGCCAGGCCTAGAGGAAGAAGGGTTTAAAGTAACGAAGGCACAATTTTATAAGGCTGTTAAGTTATCATCTTGCCTCAGGGTCCTTGGCCCAAAAGGCAATGTGTGTGTGTGGGGGGAGGGGGTATTTTTTTTTAATAGTAAAATGTAGATACAATAAAATTCATCCTTTAGTAGATACTGTGATAGTATTCTGTGAATTTTGACAAAAACATCAGTCATGTAACTAACTCCACAATCAAGATCTAGGATAGTTCTATCACACTCATGAATGTCTCTTGGTACTCAATCCTTTTACTAACTCCCAGTGCCTGGCAAGTTCTGATTTGTGTTCTGTCCCTGGAATTTTGACTTTCTCATCATTTAAATGGAATCACATAATATGCAGCCTATTGAGGTTGGCTTTTTTCACCAACATAATGCATAATATAGCACTTGAAATTTATCCACATTGTTGCCTGTATCAGCTGTTCATTCTTTTCTGTTGCTGCATAGTATTCCACTGTATGGCTCTACCACCATTTTGTTTATCCATTCTGCAGTTGAGGGAAATTTGGGTTGTTTCCAGTTTGGGGTGTGCATTAGTTTACAAGCTGCTGGAATGCAATATACCAGAACTGGAATGGCTTTTATAAAAGGAATTTAATAAGTTGCAAGTTTAAAGTTCTAAGCCTATAAAATTGTCCAAGCTAAGGCACCAACAATAGGTTACCTTCACTCAAGAAAGGCTGATGGGTCAGGAACACATCGGTCAGCTGGGCTGGTAGTCACATGACTGACATCTGCTGGTCCCTTGCTCCTGGACACCATTACCTTCAGCCTCTGTTCCTGTGGGGGCGCCTCACTTTGCTTCTCTAGGTCTGGCCTTCATCTCTTGGCTTCCCTTGGCTCTCTCCAGGTTCTGGCTTGCTTAACATCTCACGGGCACATCTGCTGGGCTCCAAGCATCTCCAGACATTTGCATCTCTGTTACCCAATTGTCAGCATCTGTGTCAGATCTTCTCTGAAGTTTCTGTCCGATCTGTCATTTCTCACTCTCTCCAAAATGTTTCCTCTTTTAAAGGATTTCAGGAAACTAACCAAGA
>PVIY010012394.1:0-62152 GCA_004026745.1 Myrmecophaga tridactyla | reverse complement strand
CCAGTTTTCAATGACATTCATCATTTCTGTCTAAAGCCTTATCAGAGGTATCTTTAGAGTTCACATTGCTACCAATAGTCTCTTCAAAGCATTCTAGGCCTTCTTAATCAAGCTTCTCACAACTCCCCTAGAATCTTCCCCTTATCCATTTAAAAAGTTGTTCAAACATGTTTAGTATTTGCTAACGCAACAGCACCCCTCTTCCCTGGTACCAAAATCTGTGTTAGTTTGCAAGCTGGCTGGAATGCAATATACCAGAACTGGAACAGCTTTTAAAAATTTAATAAGTTACAAGTTCACAGCTCTAAGCCCATAAACTTGTCCAAACTAAGCCATCCAGGGAAAGATACTTTAATTCAAAGAAGGCCAATGTATCAGGAACACCTCTGTCAGCTGGTTAGTCAAGTGGCTGGCATCTGCTGGTCCCTTGCTCCTGGGCTTCATTGCTTTCAGCTTCTGCTCCTGTGGGGGTTCCTCACTTTGCTTCTCTAGGGCTGGCTTTCATCTCTTGGCTCCCCTTGGCTCTCTCCAGGTTCTGGCTTGCTTAACATCTGCTGGATTCCAAACATCTCTGAACATCCATGTCTCTGTTCTCCAAGTGTTGGCAACTTTATCAACTCTGCTCTGAAGTTCTGTTGGTCTGTCATTTCTGACCCTCTCTAATATGTTTCCTCTTTTAAAGGATTCCAATAAACTCCACCTGGAATGGGTAGAGTCACATCCCCTCTTTGATACATTTTGAATTAATTTATGTATAGGGTGTAAGGTAGGGGTCCTCTTTCATTGTTTTGGCTATTGAAATCCAGTTCTCCCATGCCCAGTTATTGAAAAAACTATTCGGTCCCAATTCAGTGGATTTGGAGGCCTGATCAAAGATCAAATGTCCGTAAATTTGGTCAGTCTCTGCACTCTCGATTCTATTCCACCGGTCAGTCCTCCTGTTTTTATGCCAGTACCATGCTGTTTTGACCACTGTGACTTGATAATAAGCTTTAAATTCAGGAAGTGATGGACATCCCAGTTTGCTCTTCTTTTTTTAGGATATCTTTAGCTATTCAGGGTCTCTTTCCCTTCCATATAATTTTGATAACCAGCTTTTCCAAGTCTTCAAAGTAGGTTGTTGGGATTTTTATTGGTATTGCTTTGAATCTGTGGATCAGTTTGGGTAGAATTGACATCTTGATGACATTCAACCTCCCTACCCATGAGCATGGAATATTTTTCCATCTATTTAGGTCATTTTAAAATTTCTTTTAGCAATTTTTTGTAATTTTCTCTGTATAAGTCCTCCATCCCTGGTTAGGCTTATTCCTAGATGTCCGATTCTTCTGGTCGCTATTCTGAATGGAATTTTTTCCTTAGTTGTCACCTTGGATAGGTCATAGAAACATTACTGATCTTTGTACATTTATCTTGTATCCCACAAATTTGCAGAACTTGCTTATTAGCTCAAGTAGTTTTGCTGTGGATTTCTCTGGGTTTTCTAAGTACAGGATCATGTCATCTGCAAATAATGAAAGTTTTACTTCTTCCTTTCCTATTTGGATACCTTTTATTTCTTTCTCCTGTCTAATTGCTCCAGCGAGTACTTCTAATACAGTGTTGAATAATAGTAGTGACAGTGGGCATCCTTGTTTCGTCCCCGATCTCAAGGAGAATGCTTTCAATTTCTCACCATTAAGTATGATGCTGGCTATGGGTTTTTCATATATGCCCTTTATGATATTGAGAAATTTTCCTTCAATGCCTAACTTTTGAAGTGTTTTTTATCAGGAAAGGGTACTGGATATTGTTGAATGCTTTCTCAGCATCAATTGATATGATCATGTGATTTTTTTTTCCCTTTCATTTGTTAATGTGCTGTACTACTTGGTTGATTTTCTTATATTGAACCACCTTTGCATTCCTGGTGTAAACTCCACTTGATCATGATGTATAATTCTTTTACTGTGGTGCTGGATAAGATTTGCTAGTATTTTAGTATTTAAGGCAATAAATTTCCCTCCTAGCTCTGCCTTTGCTTCATCCCATAAATTTTTATATGTTGTGTTTTCATTTTCATTTGCCTGAAGATTAATTTACTGATTTCTCTGGTAATTTCTTCCTTGATCCACTGGTTGTTTAAGAGTGTTGTTTAGTCTCCACATATTTGTGAATTTTCTGGCCCTCTGCCTGTTATTGATTTCCAACCTCATTCCATTATGATCTGAGAAAGTGTTTTGTATGATGTCAATCTTTTTAGATTTATTGAGACTTGCTTTGTGACCCAGCATATGGTCTACTCTTGAGAATGATCCATGAGCACTTGAGCAAAATGTGTACCCTGCTGTTGTGGGATGTAATGTTCTATAAATGTCTGTTAAGTCTAGTTCATTTATTGTATTATTCAAATTCTCTGTTTCTTTATTGATCTCCTGTCTAGATATTCTATCCACTGATGAGAGTGGGGAATTGAAGTCTCCAACTATTATGGTAGATGCGTCTATTTCTTCCTTCAGTGTTGTAGTGTTTGTGAGTGCTCATGTACCTTCTTTCTCCTGTCTAATTGCTCGATGTATAAATATTTATGATTATTATGTCTTCTTGTTGAATTGTCCCTTTCATTAATACATAGTGTCCTTCTTTGTCTCTTTTAATTGTTTTACATTTGAAATCTAATTTGCCAGATATTAGTATAGCTATTCCTGCTCTTTTCTGATTATTTTTGTGTGAAATATCTTTTCCCAACCTTTCACTTTCAACCTATTTTTGCCCTTGGGTCTAAAATGAATCTCCTATAGACAGCATATAGATGGATCTTGTTTTTTAATCCATTCTGCCAGTCTATGTCTTTTGATTGGGGGGCTTAATCCATTAATATTTGGTGTTATTATGTAAAGGCAATACTTTCTTCTACCATTTTGCCTTTTGGGTTTTATATATCATATCTTTTTTTTTTTAAATCTCTTTTTACCTTTATTGAAAGTCTTCATTTCTACACTCTTCTCCAGACCTCTCTCTCTTACCTTTTCTTATCTGCCTGTAGTGTTCCCTTTAGTATTTCCTGTAGAGTCAGTCTCTTGTTCACAAATTCTCTCAGTGAGTGCTTGTCTGAAAATATTCAAATCTCCCCCTAATTTTTTTTTTGTATACTGTATGACAGGATCACATTTCATTATTTTTCCGTGTGAGTATCCCATTATTGCAGCACATTTATTGCAGTTTTGTTTGTTTGACTGTTCGTTATGCTTGTTTGTTTGTTTTGGGGGAAGTGCATGGACTGGGAATTGAACCCAGGTCTCCCACATGGCAGGAGAGAATTCTGCCACTGAATAACCCTTGCACCTCCCCACCCCCTATCCCCGCATTTTCAAAGGACAGTTTTGCTGGATATAGAATTCTTGGTTAGCAGTTTTTCTCTTTTAGAATCTTAGGTATATCATACCATTGCCTTCTCACCTCCATGGTTTCTGCTGCAAAATCCACACGTAGTCTTATTGGGCTTCCCTTGTATTTGATGGATTGCTTTTCTCTCACTACTGTCACAGTTCTCTCTTTATCTTTGACATTTGACAATCTGATTAGTAAGTGTCTTGGAGTACGTCCATTTGGATCTATTCGGTTTAGGATACGCTGCACTTTTGGATCTGTAATTTTATGTCTTTCATAAGAGGTGGGATATTTTCAGTGATAATTTCCTCCATTAGTCTCTCTCCTTCTTTCCCCTTCTCTTCTCCTTCTGGGACACCCACAACACGTATATTCATGTGCTTCATGTTGTCCTTCAATTCCCTAAGACCCTGTATTTATTTTTCCATTCCTTTCCCGATATTTTCTTTTGTGTGTCGGATTTCAGATGTCCAGTTCCCTGGTCCACTAATCATTTCTTCTGCCTCTTCAAATCTATTGCTGTAAGTTTCCATTGTTTTTTTTTTTTTTTTCATCTCTTCTGTTGTGCCTTTCATTCTCATAAGTTCTGTGGTGTGTTTTTTCAAACTTTCAATTTCTTCTTTTTGTTTGCCCAATGTTTTCTTTATATCTTCCCTCAACTCACTGATTGGATTTTTATGAGATTTTCCATGTCTGAATTAGTGTTTCAACTCCTGTTTCTCCTTTGAAGTGTTCATTTGTTCCTTCGATTGGGCCATATCTTCGATTTTCCTAGTATAACTCATAATTTTTTGCTGGGTGGCTTTGTTCTCTATCTGTTCTTTGACATTCAGTTCAACTTATTCTAGACCTCTAACATAGATTCTGTTTAACTAATCAGAATTTTTCAGTTCTTGTTTTCTTGTTTCTTGCCCTGCCTGTATGGTGCCTTTTTTCCCCCCTTAGGAGGGTCTACTTAGGTATTATAGACTCCAGGGAGATTTTCCCAGACCAAGCTGGCCTCCTCTCAGGAGGAGAGAGTCACCTGAGTCAGTTTTCCCTGAGGGTGAGACCCAGCAGGTTGAAAGACTTTCCTGTGAAGTCTCTGGACTCTGTTTTTTCTGTCCTGCCCAGTATGTGGTGCTTGTCTGCCTGCAGGTCCCACCAGCATAAGGTGATGTGGTACCTTTAACTTCAGCAGACTCTCCCTGCTGGGGCATGGTTGAGACGGAGGAGAGGTTGTAGGCTGGTTTTAATGACTTCAGTTTTCCAGACCCTGGGGTCTGAATTCCTTGAAGGAGGGATTCCACTTGAACTGGGCCCCACCTGCCTTTGTCTTGGGGAAGGCACACCCTTTAAGGAATTAACTCCTTTCACCTGCTGGAGCCTGAGGCTTCCTGTTCTGTCTCATAAGATATTAAGTTAAGGAGTAGGAAAAAAGGGAAAAGAGCCTTTGCGGAGCTGGACCCCTGCTCCTCAGGTTTGCAAATCAAGAGCTTAATTTGGTACGTGGCCCTATGTATCTCCAGGCTTTATGTGCCCCCTTTTCCTGGGATTCAGCCCTTCTCCAGTACTTTGTGCTGCCCAACTAAAAAAGCCTCTGTTTTTTTTCTCCATCAACCCCACCCCATCTCTGCCAGGGGAAATACTCCTAGTCCGCTTAGTGTTTATTCCAGGTTTATCTGTGCCTGTTTTCAGTAGTCAGAATTTGTTAATTCTGCAATCGGAGCTTGGCTGCACTAAGCCCCTGCTGCCAGTCAAGTCTGTTTCCTTTCCCCTGGCGGTACCAGCCTGCTGTTCCCATGGGGGAGGGGCCCGGCCTCTACAGCTGCAGGACTGACAGTTCTGTGGGGGTCTCAGCTGGTCCACCTGGTCCAGACGGCAGTACGCTGTGTTCGGTCACTCATGTTCCCCCAGCAGTTGTCCTGTCCTGTTCCTGGCTATTTACTAGCTGTTCTGGAGGACGAACTAAATCCCACACTTCAATACCACCATCTTGCTCCACCTCACCCCTTTACTTACCTTTGAATAATTTAATCTCTCCCTCAATTTTGAAGGACAGCTTGGCTGGATAAAGAATTCTTGGCTGGAAGCCTTCTCCTTCAGGACCTTAAATATATCCCACCACCACCTTCTTTCTTGCAAGGTGCCTGTTGAGTACTCTGAAGTCAGTCTTATGTGTTTTCCCTTGTGTGTTGCAGATTACTTTTCCTGAGCTGTTTTCAGGACCTTTTATTTCACTTCAACACCTGACAGTCTGACTAGTGTGTCTTGGAGTAGGCCTGTTTGGATTTATTCTATTTGGAGTTCCCTGGGCCTCTTGGAGTTGCATATTTATGTGTTTTAGAAGGGAAGGTTTTCCCTGATTATATCTTCAACTAACTTTTACAACCCATTTCTCTTCTCCTTCTGGACACCAATGAGTCTTATATTTGTGTGCCTCTATTCTCCATCATTTCCCTAAGATCTAGTTGCATTTTTTCCATCTTTCTTGCCATTTGTTCTTTTGTGCATTCTAGTTCAGTTGTTCTGTCTTCTAGCTCACTTGTTCTTCCTTCTCCTTCTTTGAATCTGCTGTTATGTGTCTCTAGTATATTTCTAATTTGGTGTACTGTATCTTCCATTTCTGTGAGAGCTGCCATTTTTTTCTATTTGCTCTTCCAAATTCTTCTTTATGCTCTTCTGGTGTCTTCCTGGTTTGTCGGTTATTCTCCACACCAGGGCCCAGATCTCAGGTAGGGGGTTCAGTTCAACTCCAGGGTGCCCTAGAAATGGGGTTAGGGCTCGGGTACTGCAGTGGCCGAACGGCCGCCCACCACGCAGGAGACCCAGGCTCGACTCCCAGCCCATGCACCAAAAAATATGTATATAATAATAATAAATAAAATAAGAATATAATAAAAGTATGAAAAAATAGCACAAGAACAGCAACGGAACACACCTCAACAGTAGTAGACCCCGGAATCAAAAGGAGATGCCCCAAGGTATACTGGGAGTGAAGTCAGGTGCCCAACAAGGGGCGAGAAAAATTTTTTTTAAATAATAAAATTGAATGAAATGGAACAATAGAAATATTATATTAAATAAGACATAGACAATAAGAATTGATAAAAATATATAAATAGATATAAAATGGCTGTAAAAATAAAATTAAAAATAATGAAAAAGAATTATACTACTAATAAAAATATATAGGAAGAATATATTTTAAAAGGGGGAAAGAAAAAAGAATATTAAAAAAATAAAAATAAAAACCTAGGTACATAAGGAGTTAGCCTGCCTGTACTTACCGCTTCTGGTCAGCAGGTGGCAATCACGAGGTGCCTCCTCCCTCAGCTCTCCTGGGTTTGTACCGAGTATTGGTATTGCCGGGTCATAGCACAACTCAATATTCAGTTTCCTGAGGAATCGCCAAACTGACCTCTACAGCGGCTGAACCATTATACATTCCCAGCAACAGTGAATAAGTGTTCCAATTTCCTCACATCCTCTCCAACATTCATAGTTTCCTGTTTAACACCAGCCATTCTTATAGATGTGAGGTGGTATCTCATTGTCATCTTGATTTCCATCTCCCTTATAGCCAATGAAAATGAGCAGCTCTTCGCGTGCTTTTTAGCCATTTGTATTTCCTCTTTGGGAAAATGCCTACTGGTATCTTTTGCCCATTTTGTAATTGGGTTGTTTGTTCTTTTATTGCTGAGCTCTATGGTTTCTTTACATACACAGGATGTGCCAGTTTGAAATGATGTATGTACCCTACAAAAGCCATGTTTTAATCCTAATCCCATTTTGTGAAAACAGCCGTTTCTTCTAATCCCTATTCAGTAATGTATGTTTGAAACTGTCCTTAGATCATCTCCCTGGAAATGTGACTCAGTCAAGAGTGGTTGCTAAAATGGATTAGATGGAGACATGTCTCCACCCATTCGGGTGGGTCTTGATTAGTTTACTGGAATCCTATAAAAAAGGAAACATTTTGGAGAATGAGAGAGATTCTGAGAGAGCAGAATGACATAGCCACGAGAAGCAGAGAGTCCCACCAGCCAGCGACGTTTGGAAATGAAGAAAGAAAATGCCTCCCGGGGAGCTTCATGAAAGGAAGCCAGGAGAGGAAGCTAGCAGATGACGCCGTGTTCGCCACGTGCCCTTCCAGCTGAGAGAGGAACCCTGAACGTCATCGGCCTTCTTGAACCAAGAAACACCAAGGTGTTTTTCCCTGGTTGCCCTAGATTGGACATTTCTATAGACATGTTTTAATTGGGATATTTCCACAGCCTAAAAACTGTCAACTTGCAGCTTATTGAAATTCCCTTTTAAAAAGCCATTCCGTTTCTGGTATATTGCATTCTGGAAGCTAGCAAACTTGAACACAGGATATCAAGACTTTATCCGATCTGTGATTTCCAAATGTTTTCTCCCTTTGGAGCTTTTCTAAAATCAGAGTAAATCAGTCTTCATAGAAGAGAAAACTGAGGCCCAGAGAGGTTAGGTGACACCTTTTTAGAGTTAAAGGATCCTGAATTTATCTAATACAAACTCACAGAAGCTTGCCCACACTTCCTGCCAGTCCTGAGATACTGTTCCACCAACTATTTGAAATAAGGCCACAGTCCACTCAGTCTTCAGCATTCTCAGATATCTATCTTTAGTAACATTACATTGCTGTTTTACTTTCAAACTAGTCTAAACATAGATACCATATATATCCATAGTACTTGAAAATTTGATTCACTTACTCTTCTACCACCATCATTTCTGAGATGCTGATTTAATGCAGTGGTTTTTGATAGCTTAGAAGTCAGTGAGTTGTGAAAAGCCAGTGTGCTTGTGCCAGGGGTTTTAACAGACTGTTTTTACTGACCCCGCTTTTACTGCCAATACGCTCTGCTTTTAGCAGAGGCTCAACAATCTCAGTAACCGCCATCCTTACAAGCTACCCTTATAGTTCTTTGAAGACACGTTCAACTTCAGGTTTTGCTTTTACAAATTTTACACATAAAGTGACACCTGCTGGCTAGAAAGATCAGGTACAATGGATTTTCTGTAGTCTGTCTGTCTAATTTAATAATCATGATTGTTCCATAAAGACAATCATAATTAAAGCAATGTGCTGGTTTGAAAGGAAGTATGCCCCCTAAGAAAAGTCATGTTTTAATATAAATCCCATTTCATAAAGGTAGAATAACCCCTATTCAATACTGTATGTTTAAAACTGTAATCAGATCATCTCCCTGGATGATGTGATTTAGTCAAGAGCGGTTGTTAAACGGGATTAGGTGATGACATGTCCCCACCCATTTGGGTGGGTCTTGATTGGTTTATTGGAGTCCTATAAAAGAGGAAATATTTTGGAGAATGAGAGATTTCAGAGAGATCAACACTACGAAGCAGAGAGTCTACCAGCCAGCGACCTTTGGAGATGAAGAAGGAAAACGCCTCCTGGGGAGCTTCATGAAACCAGAAGCCAGGAGAAGAAACTAGCAAATGATGCCGTGTTTGCCATGTGCCCTTCCAGATGAGACAGAGAAGCCCTGACTGTGCTTGCCATGTGCCCTTCCAGCCGAGAGAGAAACCCTGAACTTCATCGGCCTTCTTGAACCAAGGTATGTTTCCCTGGATTCCTTAGATTGGACATTTCTGTAGACTTGCTTTAATTGGGACATTTTCTCGGCCTTAGAACTGTAAACCAGCAACTCATTAAATTCCCCCTTTTAAAGGCCATTCCATTTCTGGTATATTGCATTCTGGCAGCTAGCAAACTAGAACAAGCAACAACTAGTGGGCAGGCCACGGTGGCTCAGTGTCAGATTTCTCGCCTGCCATGCCAGAGACCCAGGTTCGATTCCTGGTGCCTGCCCATGTGAAAAAAAAAAAAAAAAAACCCGAAAACCAGCCAGTATTACAATATAGAAATTCTGTACTCAAGGGCTCATATCCAAAATGGCAAAAGGCAGAGGGCTGATCTGTTAACACTGACTCAAGGATGAAGAAAAAGGTATTTTTCCATTCAAAGGCTAACACATCTAGTTCTACATGTAAGGTGCAGGAAATGTATGAAAAGTCAAACTTTTACAAATAAGTAAAAACAAATTAAGGCTATTCAAATTGTCGTTGGAGAAGAAGTGATTCACATATTATATAGATTTTACTCTCAAGGATGAACAGGCCAAGGGAGAATAATATTTTAAGGTTCAGATCCTAAGGAAAACTTTTAGTGCAAAGACAAATACTCATAAAGTAACTGAAAGTATGGGGTTACTTGTAACTAAAAAAAATGAAGCCCCTCTTTTGAGAAAAAGTAACTAACTGTCTTAAAAATGTGCTTGTGCTAATGCTAAAGTGCCACAAAAATTGAGGAACTTAAGTTTGAGCCTTAAGAACTGTTGAGTAGAAGACACTGAAGGGAAAGACCCAAGGTCTCTTTCCATATCACTAATATAATGTAAAATTTTAATTCCCAATTAGTATGTCACCTCTGTGTTTTTCTTCAGTGTGGAAAGGAGTACATTTACTGTGAGTCGTGTGGACGCTTTATTAAAATCAGGCAGTGCGGACAGCAGATAAGGGCTTTGAAGCTACAGGGACATAAGGATTGTTTCTTTCTTGGATGTACTTCTATGACCGGTCCCTATGGGCCAAGGAAAGAGGTCTGGCCTCTGGTGTTTCATTCTATGGGCTTCTTTGGGTTTCCATCCCTTCTTCCGTGGTCCCAGGCGATGCTTGCTGTTTCAAGCGCGTCCTCTCCTCAGGCTGCGGGAAGAAGGCAGCCCTCCTTGCGTTCAGTGCCTTGCTCAGTTTTCTTTCCTTCATGCTCACTACCTGAACTGCTCCTTCCATGCTTCTTCTTCTCCTCTTTTAACTCTACCTGATGCATCCCCATGAGGGTTGCTGTCTGTCTCCTCAAGGACTCTTCTCTGGTTACATGGTTTGCGGTACAGCCCTCTGCGCTAGCCACCTCTTTCCCAATAGGAGTACTTGACAAAAGCCTGACAGCATCCGTATCCCCGTCGGCCTTCCTTCCAGAAAGAGCCCCAGTCATGCCCGTGATTGCTGACCTTCACATCTCCTCGTACATAGAGCGGACAGCCTGCTCCTGGCCTTGGATAACTGCTCTGCTCTCGGGATCGCCCCTTGTTCTCTGACCGGGAGGCGGGGGCATCTGGGTGGCGCTGGGCCCCACACTTTCCAGGACGTTTCCTGCCACTAGTCTTTGAAATCTTCTTTTTTTCACGAGGAATGACTTATGCATCAACTCTAGTGACGAGCAGCTTCCTGCAGAGGCACTTCAGAGACCTTGTCAGAGGCTCCCCAAGCAAACCACTGAGGCCAAGCCATGGAAATGGCATCTCCTGTGTCCAACGAAGTCATCTCCCGCAGGACTCACTTCACCTGGATTCTTTCCTGCTTTGCATAAGGGTTCTTTCTCACTTCTCTAGTTTTTGGGTCACAATAAGCAGAATCTGGATCTAAATTCTGCAAATGTTTTGCAATACCTCCTCGAATCCTTGTGATCCATCTCTTAGAGTCAAAACTCTACCCAGGCACGTGAGTGCCACCTGCACCTGGCTTCATCCCACCCTCACTACTGCAGTCTCTCACCGCCTGAGGGTCAGGCCCTCCTCCCTGGTGCTGTGGAGAATTAGCCTTTTCTACTGATTTCCCTGAGGCTAATTCTTCTTGGAGTTTTTGTGCTTTCAGTATTGGTTTTCCCAGATCAACTTTAGAATATTCTTCTACAATTTTCCTGTGTTCTTCTGGTTTGTAGCCATTCCACATTTCCCCTCTTACCATCATAGTCAAACATCAGCTGAGACTGGACCTGTTCATCCGGAGCCATATTAGTACCTGTAAACTTTGTTCCGACTCACCTAGGTCTCTCCAAGCAGTCTTTCTTTTCATGCATCATGGCCCCATGCTTTTCACGTGCTCCCTTGCTGAACTTGGTAGTTATGGAATTCTTCTTTACGAACCTCCTGAATCTGGTTGTGATTTCTGGTGCTTTAATGTAGGTCTTTCGGTGGATCCGTGTGCCCTGGCACTGCAGAAGTGTGCTTGGGAAGATGAGGGTGAGGTCTTCTCCTTCTTCATCAACCTCTGCAGGAGCATACCCAGCTTCCACTGTCCTTCTAGTTCTTTCTTCTTTCTCCAGTCCTCTCTGGTCATCATTTTTGGTTCCATGGAACTTTCGTGGAATCTCAGACAAGGCCCTGGGAGTTCTTTAATGTTGGCAGGAGTGGTTTTGGTTGGGGTTTAGCAAACCCTGATAATTAGCAATATCTAGCTGAAGCTTGCATAAGAGAAGCCCTCTAGAATACCTCTCGACTCTATTTGAGAGGTATCAGCCACTGATACTTGATTTTGTTAAAATTATTTTCTCCCTTTTGTTCAGGAAAGTATTGTCCATTCCACAGTGCCAAGCCAGGCTGATCTCTGGGAGTCATTCCCATGCCCTTAGGGGGATTTTCACCTCAGATGTCATGTCCCACCTAGGGGGGAGGGAAATGATTTTACTTGCAAAGTTGGGCTTGGAGGGGGAGAGGCCACATCTGAGCGACAAAAGAGGTTTTCTGGAAGTAACTCTTAGGCTTAACAATAGGTAGGATTAGTTTCTCCACTACATAAATAAGCTTCACAAGAGCAAGCCTCAAGATCAAGGGCTTGGCCTATTGACTTGGGAGTCCCTAATATTTGACACGGTATCAGGGGTCTCCCCGGGGGTAAAATTTAATAGTTCCATGTTTTAAATCCCTTCCCTCAAGGGACTTTGAATTATCTGCCCAACATGCTCTGGGATGTATCTGGGCATTACCTTAAGCTATATGGAATCACAAGCCCTCATTCCCATTCTGGGCTCCATGCGTTCGGGTTGTTTGAATGATCTATCCAGACAGGTTGAGTTAGATTATGGGCTACAGAAAATTTAGGTTTTGAACAAAATAAACTTCTCTTCCTTTGGTCTCATACAGTAGGTGAAGTTCTAAAATACAATGTCCTCCTTTCCCTGTATTCTGATTTACCCTAGTCCCAACTCGATTGGCTTCGTTTTTATCTCTAATTGAAGCCTGGTCTCTTCTTTCTGTTTGTTTCTTTAATGGTGTTGTATGTGGCAATGCTGACTTTCAGAGCTGCAGAACTCCAACTCTGAGGCTTAGGTGTCACACAGGTACTCAAAGTCCAGGGAGATACCAGGTTATACATACAGAGCACAGCCTCTCAAAGCCTAGAAAGATCATTTGCTGCCCTGAACTAAATGTGACTGCCAAAGAGCGTACAACCAAGACCCCAGTTTTCTCATGAGGTTTTTCTAAAGGAGAGTACACAATCTTTGTTCTCTTGTTTCTGGCTTATTTTGTATCACATAATATCCCTTAAAGTTCATTCACCTCGTTGCCTGCCTCACGACTTCGTTCCTTTCTAGCCACACAATATTCCATCATCTGTCTACACCACAGTTCTACTTCTCAATGTCTCCTTCAGCCACGTCCATCCACTGGGCATCATGAACAGTGTCCACAATCAATAGTCCACATGTTATGTGCCATAATCATCAACACTATCAATTTTAGACAATTTTCATTGCTCCCAAGAGAAAAATAACCAATAAACACACCCTCACCAGATGGAAAATCCAGACCTCCGCTTACTTCTTGTCCCCCCTCCCCTATTATTTACCCCTGGTGCTGCTGTGGTACTGTTGATGTTTTCCTGTTAAGCACAGCCCAGAGCATGCAATATCGTTTTCCCCCATACACCTCTATTATCGACTCTTTGTACATGATTCATAGCTTTGAAGTAGTTCACCCAGAAGTTATCTATATTTGTAGTGTTAATCAGGATACGTGGCTCTATACTACCCCTTTCAGTCATGTTCACCTTCAATGTGGTGATATTACTTACACACCCACTAATGAGCTGCCTTCACTTCCATCCATTCACTTACATTTAAGTTCAACCTCATTAGCAAATGGTTCACCCATCTCTAGCTTCCAAGTATTTCTAGGACCCCTATATTCTGTATTATAAACCTCTAAATTTACATTTACCAAGGTCATAAAAGTGAAATCATACAGTATCTATCTTTTTGTGTCTGTCTTATTTCATTCAGCATTATGTCCTCAAGGCTCATCCATCTTGTCATGTGCTTCAGCACCTCATTTTGTCTTACTGCTGCATAATATTCCATCGTTCTAGTTTGCTAGCTGCGGGAATGCAACACACCAGAGATGGATTGGCTTTTAATAAAAGGGGATTTATTTTTGTTAGTTCTTCAGAGGAAAGGCAGCTAACTTTCCACTGAGGCTCTTTCTTGCGTGGAAAGCACAGGATGGTCTCTGCTGGTCTTCTCTCCAGGCCCCTGGGTTCCAACAACTTTCCCCGGGGTGACTTCTTTCTGCATCTCCAAAGCCCTGGGCTGAGCTGCAAGTGCTGAGATGAGGAATGCCAAGCTGCTTAGGCTGTGCTACGTTGAGTCTCTCATTTAAGCACCAGCCAATTAAGTCAAATGTCACTCATTGCAACAGACATGCCTCCTAGCCGACTGCAGATGTAATTAGCAACAAATGAGATTTACGTACCATTGGCTTACGTCCGCAGCAACAAGACTAGGTATGCTCACCTGGCCAAATTGACAACTGAATCTAACACATCCATCGTATGTGTGTACCACATTTTGTTTATCCACTCTTCTGTTGATGGGCACCTGGATTGTTTCCATCTTTTGGCGATTGTGAATAATGCTGCTATAAACATCAGTGTGCAGATGTCTGCTCGTGTCACTGCCCTCAGCTCTTCTGGGTATGTACCGAGTATTGGTATTGCAGGGTCACAGAGCAACTCAATATTTAGTTTTCTAAAGAACTGCCAAACTGTCCATGATCTGCACTCCTACTACATTAGCTTCTCTTCCCCAGACCAGAGCTATGGCCTCTTGGGGAGTTCCTTACAGTGAATTGACTGAGGAAGAGAAAACTTGGGCCTGGTTTACAGATGGTTCTGCACGATATGCAGGTTCCACCCGAAAGTGGACAGCTGCAGCACTACAACCCCTTTCTGGGGTGTTCTTGAAGGACAGTGGTGAGGGGAAATCCTCCCAGTAGGTGGAACCTCCAGCAGTGCACCTGGTTGTTCATTTTGCTTGGAAGGGGAACTGGCCAGAGGTGCATTTGTATACTGACTCATGGGCTGTTGCTAATGGTTTGGCTGGATGGCCAGGGACTTAGAAGGAACATGATTGGAAAATCGGTGACAAAGAGGTTAGGGGAAGAGGTATGTGGATAGAATTTTCTGAATGGGCAAAAAACTTGAAAATATTTGTGTCCCATGTGAATGCTCACCAGAAGGTGACTTCAGCAGAGGAAGGTTTTAATAATCAAGTGGATAAGATGACCCGTTCTGTGGATACCAGTCAGCCTCTTTCCCCAGACACTTCTGTCATTGCCCAATGGGCTCATGAACAAAGAGGTCGTGGTGGTAGGGATGGAGGTTATGCATGGGCTCAGTGACATGGACTTCCACTTACCAAGGCTGACCTGGCTACAGCCACTGCTGAGTGCCCAATCTGCCAGCAGCAGAGACCCACACTCAGCCCCCGATATGGAATCATTCCCCAAGGGGATCAGCCAGCTGCATGGTGGCAGGTCGATTACATTGAACGACTGCTGTCATAGAAGGGGCAGCAATTTCTTCTAACTGGAATACACACATACTCTGGATGGGTTTGCTTTCCCTGCATGCAATGCTTCTGCCCAAACTACCATCCGTGGACTTACAGAATGCCTTATCCATCGTTATGATATTCCACACAGCATTGCTTCTGATCAAGGAACCCACTTCACAGAAATGAAGTGCAGGAATGGGCACACGCTCATGGAATTCTCTGGTCTTACCATGTTCCCCATCTTCCAGAGGGAGCTGGGTTGATAGAACAGTGGAACGGCTTTTCGAAGACCCAATTACAGTACCAACTAGGTGGCAATACCTTGTAGGACCTGGGCAATGATCTCCAGGAAGCTGTGTATGCTCTGAATCAGCATCTGCTGTATGGTGCTGTTTCTCCCATAGCCAGGATCCATGGGTCCAGGAACCAAGGGGTGGAAATGGGAGTGGCACCACTCACCCCTAGTGATCCACTAGGAAAATTTGTGCTTCCTGCCCCTGCGACCCTGAGCTCTGCTGGTCTACAGGTCTTAATTCCAAAATGGGGAGTGCTTCCACCAGGAGAAACAACAATGATTCCACTGAACTGGAATCTAAGACTGCCACCTGGTCACTTTGGGCTACTCATGCCCCTGGATCAAGAGCCATGAGAGTGGGTTACTGTTCTGTCTGGGGTGACTGATCCTGACTCTCAAAGGAAGAAGGACTGTAACTTCACAATGGAAGTAAAGAAGAGTTTTCCTGGAATACAGGAGATCCTTTATGGTGTCTCCTAGTACTACCATGCCCTGTGATTAAAGTCAATGGAAAACTGCAACAACCCAAACCAGGCAGGACTACCAATGGCTCAGAAACCTCAGGAATGAAAGTTTCGGTCACCCCACCAGGCAAAGAACCAGGACCAGCTGAAGTGCTTGCTGAGGGTAAAGGAAACATGGAATGGGGAGTGGAAGAAGGTAGAGATAAATATGAACTACGACCTCATGATCAGTTACAGAAACAAGGATTTTGATGGTATGAATATTTCCTCCCTGCTTTGTTATGAATATGTTTGCATTTGTACATAAGCAAATATCTTGTTTTCCTCTTATCATATGACACAAGTTGTATTGTTCATGTTATAGTGTGTAAGTCATAGAATATGAAGTGTAAGTGTGAATGTCACCTAAGGACTTTCACCCTATTCTGGAAAGATGTAGTACGTTTCCGGTTGTATGCAGGGCAGTGAGTACTGTTAGGCGAAAACATGTTGCTACAGTGTTCTGTTTGGAAATCAAGTGTGTCCCAAGGTGATGTGTACAGCTGCCAAGTTGACAAGGGGTGGACTGTGATGGTGAGGTCCTGGTGCAGCTGGGCCAAATGATGATGCTGGTTCTCTGGTCGGGCAGGCACTGGGCTAAATGTGGCTGCAAGGACAGTTCATGCTGGCTGATGAACCAGAAGGCTGGTGTATCAAGTCATTCACCAGTCGGTTGATTGCTTCTGTGGCTGATGACATCTGCAGTCAACTAAGGTGTGTCTCCCACAATGAGACAACCCAATCAATGAAGGCTTAAGGAAGAAGGGAGACTCTTCCACTGTTTCTGCAGCCAGCGAGCCTCTCCTGCGGAGTTCCTCCAGACCCTTCATCGGAGCCGCCAGTTTCACAGCCTGCCCTCCAGATTTTTGACTCTTTAATTCCCGCTTGCATGAGACACCTTTATAAATCTCCTATTTACTGATATCACCTGTTAGTTCTGTTCCTCTAGAGAACCCTGGCTAATACACTGGCCATATCATTTCTGGGTAAATTCTTCAAACCACTGAAAGTAAGGACTTGGGTACCGATGTTCATCTTGGCCTCATTCATGGTAGCCAACAGGTAGAAGCAACCCAAGTGTCCGTCAGCAGATGACGGGTAAACAGAACGTGGCCTATCCATGCAGTGGAATATTATTCAGCTGTAAAATGTGACACAAAAAGTTGGATACTGGGCTTGTGCAAGGGGAGGTCACAGAGAGCAGAGGTCAGGTCTTAGGAGAGGGCTCTACCTGGGCAGGTGTGGGCGAGCAGACAGCCTTTTCCTGAACTTGCAAGGAAGGAACTGGCCACCAGAGGGCCTACCAGCCAAGTCACTGACCGCGCCGTGAACAAACCCAAGAAAGAGCTTGGACCTGAACTGCAGGGTCACGACTTGGCCCAATGGAGGGTCTTCTGGGACAGGCGTAACCTGAGCTGGAGCCCTCGGCCTCACCCAAAACTGACTTGGGGCTGGAAGAAGCCCGCAGTCCCTCAGGGCAGGTGGAGAACAGGAGGGCCACAGTGGGACCGGGACAGAGAGGATCCTAGCCCGCCTCTCCAGCGGGGCTGCTCCCGGCAGGTCACCACCTCCCTGAACCCTGATTTCTCCTCTCCAGAATCAGGGGCTCCACCCCAAATCCCTGAAACCTAAGGTGGTGTGGGGCCCAAGCAGCCCTGCCCCTTGGTGCTTGGTGAGCTCCAGCACCCACCCTTGGCCAAGAAGGAGCCCCCACATCCAGCCCCTCCCTTCTGCTCACCCCCTTAAGAGAGCCCCGGGAGACACAGCCTCTGGGGCTTGGGGCACTCTTCCTCCGCCTGTACCTGGACGGACCAAGGGCCCGTCCACCAGGTTCCATCGCCGGCCCCCACTTTCTGGTGGCTGCTGCTTCAACCCTCTCGCCCTCGAGCTGGAGGGGGCCAGCATGTCCCCAGAGAACGAAGGGCAATTTAGGACAAGCGAATGGGTCACTTTTACCGAAGGACAACTGCTAAAAGAGTGGCCTACAGAGGCAAATGTCCCGTGAAGACGCTGCCCGGGCCCCTCCATCTGGAACAGGCCGACCCTGTCTGCCCTCACTGTGAGGCGCCCGGCATGCCGGTCTGCAGCGTGCAGACAGCGGGGAGAGGGCATGGCGGGACTTAGGACCAGCAGCTCCTTCCACGGGCCAGGCCGGCACTCGAGCTGTACGTCCCGAGCCTCGGCACCGCTGCTCCCTCCCCGCCCCACCCCAACTGCTGACCTCCCCTTGTTTCTCCTCTGCCCCCCAAAACCCTGGGCAATTGGAAAATCAAGTAAGTAAAATGAGCCAAGCCGGTCCTGCGTGTCCGGTGCACCCAGCCTTCCAGTGTCCCTGGGTCACGAGCCCACGTCTCTCCGCTGCCAGCCAGTGTCCAGCCTCTCCAGTTCAGCCTGTGAGCCCTGGTGCATCTCCCCCAGTCCGGCCTTTCTCCAGGGACAGCCCCTGCTCGTCCACCCCACTCTTGCCCCTTCGCACCTGTCTGGCTGTCCCTGGCCTCACCTCCCGCACGCCTTCCCTTGTGCAGACATTTCCAGAGAGGCGCTGGCCCCCAACCCCTTCTCACTCTCCCTGAGGGGTCCCAGCCCTGGCTGCCTGTGTATCAGGCAGGGGAAACTCATGGGATGGGAGCCTTGTCCTCAATGGTGTCTCTGCCAGCCCAGGGCCGGGCCTGGCTGTCCCCTCACTTGCAGCCCCTGCGCCCCCCAGGACAGACGGCGCCTGTGGCCTCATGAGCTCAGCCCCACCCTGTGTGGCTCCGTTTCCCTCTGCTCCAGGTGGAATAGGGTAAGTCCCAAGACTTTTCTGTCCTTCTGTGCTAATTTAAAGTCTCTGCACCCTATAGTCCCTGTTCAAAAGTCTCATTTCAGTGTGATGGTCCAAGCTGGCCGCTCGTGGTGGGAAAGGGCTCGTCCCCTGCCCTTTTCCTCAGCAGAAGGGGGCCGGGAAGCTCAAAGCCGGCAGCTGGGACCTGTCCTGGGCTCCGCAGAACCCACAGCCAGTGCTTCTTCAAGAACAGTCTGGGGATTGGGGTTTTCCTCAGGGCCCAGGTCTCCCCCTCTACAGCGGAGGGCAAGGAGACCCCACAGTTCCCTCCCAGGGGCTTGGCCCTGTGAGCAGGGCTTGCTGACCTCCCCCAGGCCAGTGGCCACCTCCTGGGAGACCCCTGCAGGCCTGAACCCATGCTGCCCCGAGCATCAGGGGCCGCCACTGGCCAGGCCCCCCAGTATCTAGCTCTCCCGTGACCTCCTGACCCTCATGGGCTGGAAGTGAGTCATGCCAGGTGCTCTGGACCTCACCTGGAAACATGGGGACCAGTTGGTACCTCTTGTCTTGGGGCAGAGATGCTGCATTTCACATCCTGCTCCAGGCGGCTGCCCCCCCACCCCACTCCCTCCACCCGTGTGCCCCTTGCATTCAGGCTTGGTGATGGTCGCCTGTCACCTAGATGCCAGTGGGGCTGGAACCGGCCCACCTGGTGCATGTCGGGGGCTGGCTTGGCCTCCTGCCCCTCACCCCGACTCAGACTGGCTGCCCTGGAACCCTGTCCTAGGGGGTGGCCTCTGAGCCCCAAATGGCCTGAAACCCGGACTGTTGCCAACTCTGCTGAGCGCCGGCCCTTCCAGGGACCCCCAAGAAGGCGATGGTACCTTTCGAAACCCAAATCCCAGCCCTGTCAGGCTCAAATTAACCCAGCCTTGTCCCAATTGGAGCCAAACCCTCCCCTCCTTCCAGGGCCCTGCCCCAGTCCAGGAGCTCCAGGCCCCATTGGGGTCACCCCTGTTGGTGCCTTGTTCACCCCCACCTCCGGGGACCTCCACAGGTCTCAGAGGGCTGAGGTATGGGTGCCCTCGGAGCCCTCCTAGAATCACCTGTGGCTGTCGAGCCTGTCTGAACCAGTGCCTTCCCCTTTAGCCCCATAGGCCAAAGGGAGATTGTCTGACCCCAAGGGTGGAAAGAGGGTCTGGGGACCAAATAAGCACAAGTCATTTCCTTTTTAATCCTCAGACTTCCCAAGTAACAGAAGGTGAAATTTCCCATCTGACCCTCATTTCCGAATGAGGCTGCTTCACCTCCTCCGTCCAGGGAACACAGGAACCCCGGGCTCCCCCCAGCCCCCCTCCCCCCTAGCCAGACTCTGTCCTCCCTGAGGACTTAGGGCCCCACCTCCCTTGGGGGGGGTCTCAGACTAAATGTCTCTGCTCACCCTGTTTTCATTTTCTGCACCTGAGTCTCTGGTGCTTTTCTTACTTACTGGTTAGTTGCTCCTTACTTGTGCCTCCCCGCCTCCCCCCCACCTGGAATGTGAGCTCCGGACTTGTTACTCTCCCAGCACCCTGGACAGTCTGGTGGGCACTGGGGCACATGGGGGTGTCAGAGCCTTTGGAAGCAGGGGCAGAGCAAAAGGTGGGGGCAGTGCAGGGGAGCCAGTGCCCCATGCGCAGGGGATGTGAGCGGCTCAGAGTAGGGTCCTGGGGAAAGTCGGCCAAAGTAGGTTTATGGGCTGGAAGAGGTCAGGAGTCAAAGTGCCAAGGTCACAGAGCACAGGAGTTGGTGAGTCCTGTACAGATAATTCTTTTTAAAACCTTGGCTGAGCTGGGAGAGACAAGGTATAATTGGAAGAAATGCACCGAACGCAAGGTTTCGGTGCTGTGACCTTGACGTGAGGTTGTGAGGGTTCGGAGGGGAAGCTGAAATGAAGAAGAGAGCCAGGCGGGGGTGGTGGTGGAGGGGGAGAAATGGTGGAGGGGGAGAAGAGGGGGGCACAAAAGGGAGGGGGAGGGAGGCCATGGCCTTGCGCCTCTGTGTGCCTCAGTTTCCTTGCCCGTAGCAGAGGCGCAGCCTTGCAGGCCCACACGTGCCGGATGGAGCAGGGATTGAGGGCGTGGGAGGCTGGCCAGATGGGATGTGTGACAGAGGAGGGACCAGAGGCCACACACCGCTGAGAGCGCAGGTCAGACCCCGCTGGACGCTCCGCAGGACAGGCTGGGCTGTTTTCACAGCGGAGCTGTCCCAGTGTGACCTAGCCCAGGACCTTCCAGACTCGAAGGACAGGACCCCAGGTCACCCTGTCCTGATGGGGCGCCAGACCCTCCCAGGTGGCCCCGGCTCTCAGCAGCCTCCGCGCTGGGGTACACGCGGCCTGGCGGGGTCCGCGGGGGCGGCAGCCCGGGGAGGGAAGGGTTAAGCGCTGCGGCCTCGGCCGCGTGGGGGAGGTGCGGAGCCGCCGCGATTGGCCCGAGCGGGACCCGGGGGCAGCTGCGGGCGGGCGGCCGCCCAGACTTCCCGGACGCGCCTGGCGCCTCCGCTGCCGCCGGCGGCCTCCGGGGACGCGCTGCCCGGCTGCCTGGGGACAGCTGCGCCCCAGCGCCAACCCCCCTCTCGCGGCCTGGCCTGGGGCGGCGGGGCCCGTATCTCCCGGCGCTTGTCAACCGCGGGACGGCGCGTCCCAGAGCCGCGGCCCCGGGGACGCCGGGAGGGCGGCGCGCAGTCTGTCTGTCCTGCCCGGTCACGTGGAGCTGCGGTGGGGGGGCCGGCTGAGCCGGGGGCCCGCAGTCTCGCCCACCCCTCCCCTTTCGAATCACCCTAACTGAGAGCTTGCCCCAAGGCTGCCCCCCGCCCCATGAAGAGGGGCTTCCTACCCGCCCCCCATCGGTCTCTGAACTGTATTTCACGATAAAACTACTCATCCTGGGCCGGTGATAAATGAAATCAGAGCGGAGGCCGCCGGGTGGGGGTGGGGTCTCGGCGCCGGTGCGGTGGGCTGTGCCGTGTAGCCCCGCGGGAGCTGCAGCCTGGGGCGAGCGGAGCTGGCTGGGGGTGTGCAGGTGCAGGCGCGGCTGCCGCGGAGCCCCCCAGGGTCATGGAGGCCGGAGAGGGGCCACGCCCTGGGGAAGCTGTGGCTGGGACTGTGGGTCTAGCACAGGGTGATGCCCACAGGCTGAAGAGGAGGCGTCACCCTCGAGGGAGGGGCTAGGTGTCTAGGAGGGAGGGTGTGGGGGCACAGGTGCGCAGACAGCTTCAGGGTCTCCTGCTGTCAGCCCCGGAGTCCCTCGTGGCGAGCTGGTGAAGTGGCTGTGGAGCAGCTTTGGGCACTGACACTGAGAGCAGGGCCTCTGTGCCCTGGCCGCAAGGTCACCTGACAGCTCCTGGGTCTTGGCTGCTCCACCTGTAAAGGAGGTAAGGGAGCATCACCCTCACCTCACAGGTTGCCATCAGGGTTAGCTGGAGGACGGAAACGAATGCTTATGACATGGCTGGCCTGGGTGGGGCCCTGGAGCACACGGTGAGGTTTGACAGAGGCCCTGCCCTCCCTCTGGCTGCCCAGTTGTGGGCAAGGTGTGGTGCAGATGCAGGGGTGTGTGCTGGAGCTCTCCGGAAAGCAGGCTTATTCTGACTGGAGAGGCCTAGGAAGCCTTCATGGTGGAGGTGGCATTTGAAATCAAAGGATGAGCAGGAGTCAACAGCCAAGTCCGAGGGGACCGGTGCCCTGTTGAGGGGATGGACATTAGCAGACGCTCTGGAATGAGGGCCGTCATTCCAGTGTCCTTGCCTATAGTGCAGGCAAGGACACTACAGGGCTGCGGCCGCAGCATGACTTCGACACCCTTTCCTGCTTGTCCGGCAGGTGAAGCTCCAGGAAGGGAAGGCAGCACACCTGGCAGCAGCTCAGCGAAGGAAGGACTGGGGCCCAAGAGGGGGACAGGCTGCGGGATGAGCTGTGGGAGGAGGCGTTCCGCAGTGTCCGTTGCTCTGCCTTGGAGGGCACCACCCCCAGGAGTGGCCCTGGCTGGAGGCAGCATCTTTCCCCATAGGGACTCGGGCGTGGGGTCCCCAGAGCCTCTGATCCCACTGTGCGGGGCCATTTAGAACTTGAGCCTTTCCCAAGATTCTCTCCAGGAAAGAGACTTGGGGTCCACCCGCCTCTGGAAGATGCCCATTGGCGCTTTGGGGCCCAGCTCAGCCCTTGAACAAAAAGACAGAGTCAGCCTGGCTCAAGAGCAAGTCCAGGGCGGCTGGGGGCCCCAGGTCAGCACACCCCCTTCCCAGCTCCATCTGCCCATCCAGCAGCAGGGCTGGGAGCCAGGCCAGGGTCTGCCCCCCACTCAGGGGGTCCTTGTCAGCCTGCACTCTCCCCACCCCCTGCATCTGCAAAGCCCCCTCCTCAGCCCTGGGTGGGGCAGGCAGAGACCTGAGCTCGGGTGGCATGTCCAGGCCAGCGCTGCCCCGAGTCAGCGTCTTGTGGGGGGCCCCAGGGGGGGCGCATGTTTCCACAACTCTGGGAGAGCTGGGGTGGCCGCAGAGCAGCCCACCACCTTCAAGGCTTGGAGCCCCAGAGGAGTTAGGGTCAGCACCCCCCAAGGCAGCCCCCTGCCCCAGAGCACGAGTGACACAGCATTCCCGAGCCCCCCACCCAGGCTGGTGGCCAGCCCCTCCCTCCCTGGGGCTGTTTCCAGAGGCAGGAAGCAGAGGCTGGGCTGGGGGGCTGCAGCCTCTCACCACAAAGCTCTCTCCCTCATTCATACCCTGGGCACAGGCTTCCCAGGCCCTCAGCGAGCGCCCACCGAGAGCCACCTCAGCGCCGGACATGTCCCCATGTGGACAGACACTCAGACATGACAGAGGCACTGGATGCATGAAGACACGGGCATGAAACCAGGCTCTGGAGACCCTGGGCACGAGGCAGAGCAGGACAGAGCACGCACGGCAGGCAACAAAAACGGGAAACAAGAACAACCTCGGGGAGCCCTGCAGTCACCCACTCGCTGCCTCCCCAGTTCAGGTGCAGGGACGGCCACCCAGACAAGTCCGGGCGTCCCCCAGAGTGCAGGAGGCAGAGCTGTGCCTCCGGAGGCCAGGGTGGCTGGTTCACGGGACAGAGAATTGGAGCTCTGCACAGGTCAGGGCCCACGCCGGGGAGAGAACCCCCAAAGAACTAGGGGCCACGCCTAGAGCTCACACAGGGCCACACAGGGCCTGTCCCCACAGCCCTGAGATAGAGCTGCTAAGATGGTCTCACCCCGGCAGGGGGACGTGGCCCTCCCAGCATGACCGAAAGGCCCTGGAGGACGGAACTGCCTCCAGTAACTGGCGGTGACCAGGGGCAGAGGCCAAGAGGGTTTACAGACCCGTCCGGGCCCCGGCAGCGCCTGTCACCTGTGGGGAGCTGTGGGGAGGGCAGGGCAGTCTGGGTGCTCGGCACCGGCCCAAGACACCAGCCGTGATGGGCTTGGTTGGCAGGAAGGTGCAGCGCTCTCCTGCAGGTGTGCCGGGTGCTCGAGGAGCTGGAGGAAAGGCCGCCTGTCACGCAGAGACTTCTGGGAAACCTGGGCCTGGACGGTCCCTGCACCCAGGGCACTACACCCGTGGCTGGCCGTCCCCAACATGCAACCCTGTACCAGGATGCCTGGCACATAGTAAGCACTCCATAAACACTAATTTTGTCCTGTTTAATTCAGATTGAGGCTCAGAGAGGTTAAAGGGCTCCCCGAGGCCTCACAGCCTGGAAGTGAGGCCTCCCAGCAACTGCGTGGTCCCCTCCCATGGCTGCGCTGTCCTCCCTGACTGTCCACACCTCCCAGAGAGGGAGGCTCCGGTCACCCATGTTAGCACCCAGCCCCCACTCAAGTGTGGCCTCACCTTGACTAACAGTGATGCTTTCAGAAAGCCCTTCTTACGTGTGGGTGCATGCCCGGGGAAGGACAGAGGCTAGTGAGTCAGAAGCAGCCCTTCCCGCCCCCCAGCCTGGCCCCCCATTTGGGGCTGGGAGCCCCCGGCTGCAGCCCCCCAGGCCGCCTGCGCCCCCACAACCCTGCACCCGCGATTCTGCCTGAAGCACAGGCCCGGCCCAGAGGTGGGGGTGCTGGGGTGGGGGTGCGCGGAGCGCAGGCAGGCGCCGAGGGCCCGGCGGCTTGAGCGATGGGAGGCCGCGCGATAAGAAACTAATAATTTATGTCCAGCTCCTGCCGCCGGCGCCGGGGGAAGGCCGGGCCACAGGCTCCTGGGCACTCCGCGCGGCCACAATCCTTTATTGCACGAATTATTAACGACCGGAGAATGAATGACTCTGTAATCAGATCAGAGCTGCCAGCACTTTTCATTTCGTTTATTTGTATAAATTCCGAAGTCAGGGCCCACCCTGACAGGCCGCGCAGTGCCCTCAGGCCTCTCCCACTCGGGTCCCACCCCGAGACCCTGGCAGGCAGGGAGAAAGGAGGCCACTGGGAGCAAATATGTGGCGGCGGCCCCAACTGGGACCCTGGTCTAGGGACCTTGCTTTACCTGCCTGGTTCCCAGAGCCAGGGCCAGCGCGGGCTTGGGGTGGGGCCGAGGCTGGGAGAAAGATCCCCCACCCAGAGGACCCTCCCCCAGCCCAGTGCCCACGAGGGTCCAGGCCAGCGCCACCCACAGGCCCTGCCCGCCCCCTGGGCTGAGGCTGCCTCTGACCCCAGCCCCACACTCGCCTCCCCCAGAGCCTGCTGCTGGGAGGGAGGGTGCAGGCCCAGCCCATCTCCCTCACGAGCCCACTTTTAATCTCATTGACCTCTCGTTATACTACAGGCATAAATTCAGATTTGGAGATCTTATGTCCCATCATAAATTGGGCTGGCAGACTTCCGATCAACAAGATAAAGCTGTCTCCCGCGGGGGGTGGTTTATTGGCCTCGGCCTCAGAGCTGCAGGCCGAGCGGAGGCCTCTGCTCCTGACCTCCTGTGCTTAGCCGACCCCTTGTCCTGGACTGTGACCCCTGCCTTGCCCCCAGGGCCCCCCACAGCCCCAGAGGGAGCCTGCGCCCCACCCCCCCCAGGGGCAGCCACTGCAGGGGGGAAGGGCAACTGGCCAGGCACTCGAGGAGGAACATGGTCAAGGCAGTGACCCCCGGGTGTGCTCACGGGCATGTGCACAAAGCTGTGTGTATGCACATCTGTACACACGAGTCTGGTATATGTGTGTGCACATGGGCATGTGTGTTAGCCTGCATGCACACCCAGATGTAGTACACACATGGTACCAGGCATGTGAGTGTGGCACACACATACACAAGTGTGCACACATGGTGACATGTGTGCAGATGTGTGTGCACGAGGTGTGTGTGCACATGTGAGTGCACTCATGTCTGTGGTACCTATGTTTGTGCATGTGTGTCCCTCCTTCCTTCCTTCCTCCAGGGATGACCACTGGGAGCAAATGTGGGGTGGGCCTGGGAGGTGGGGGCTGCGGCGGCAGCCCCAACTGGGACCCTGGTCTAGGGACCTTGCTTTACCTGCCTGGTTCCCAGAGCCAGGGCCAGTGCGGGCTTGGGGTGGGGCCGGGGCTGGGAGAAAGCTCCCCCACCCTGAGGACCCTCCCCCAGCCCAGTGCCCCCGAGGGTCCAGGCCAGCACCACCCACAGGCCCCTGGGCTGAGGCTGCCTCTGACCCCAGTCCCACACCTGCCTCCCCCAGAGCCTGCTGCAGTAGGAGCCCGGCCAGAGCCAAAATGGACCATGGGGGCATTGGCTGGACCTGCCTGGGGGCTCTGGGCTAAAGGGCTGGAGGAGAGGCTTGGAGGGAGGGAGCACAAGCTCCAGCTCCAGAACATGTGCAGAGGGGGCACCAAAGAATTGCCACCAAGCAGGTCAGCTCTGCCAGCTGGTGGAGGCAGGCAGGGAAGCCTCCAGAAGTTTGGACAGCCCTGGCCCTAGGACTCCTGTGACCCACCCAGCACGGGGGCAGCTGCCTGACCATGCCATCTCCCCAGGGGCCAGTCTTTCGTCAAGAACTCAGGTGACTCTCAGTATTCCTTCCTCCTATGCCAGACTCCTCCCGGCCTGGGCTCCTGTCTGGACTGGCACCACTTTTAGGTGGAGCCCACAGTACTCCTGAGTGGGACCCACAGGGCTCCGAGCCCCCTGGATGTTGGGAGTGGAGGCCGATTTCAGGGCACCTTGGAGGAGTGGATACTGGGCTGAGGCCTGATGGCAGTGGCCGGGTCAGCTGTGCCACCAAGCACCCCAGGCACAGAGCTTTAGGGGCCCCACCACAATGTCTTAATCTTATCTTTTAAATCCAGAAGGAAGAAGAGATAACAGTGAATCCAGCATAGGTTATATTTGCTTTTATACCAACACTGTTGTAAATGTAATTTTCAATAGTTTATGCACATGGAGGAAGGGGCCCAAGAAGGCAAAAGTGCTGGGAGAGTGGCACCTGGACAACCATGTTGGGGAGGGATCCTAGGAAGAGGGGACCACCTGCAGGAAGATGGGGCGAGGTAGGTTCTGGGAAAAAGAGCTTGGACTGTCCCAAGTTCCCTGGGGGGCTCTGGAGAGCAGCATGGTCAGACATGCCCGTTGGCAGGACAGCATTAACACCCAGGGGGCTCGGAGGCTGGTGGGGCCCACCCATGGGATGGGGGCAGGGTCTGGGGCATCACGGAGTCAGTGCTTTGGGTAAGGGGCCTGGATTAGAGCAGGCATCTGGGAGCCAGGATCTGGGAGACTTGCTATCGGATGTTGGGGAGGAGTCCAAGATGATGCCAGCCTTCTGGCTAGGGTGGCTGAAAGCCAGATGGTGGTGCCAACACGGTGGTGGGATGTATGGAGATGTGATTTGGATAAATAACTCCAGGGACTGTGAGGTGGAGGTGGCCAGCAGGCTGCAGGACTCTCTTAGTCTAAACTGTTGTTGAAGACTTGGCCACCATAATCTGTAAAAGAAACCACCACAGAAGTACATATGGAAGAGAAGGGACTAGGGTGGAACACATCCAGCCACCCATTCATCTCCTACTCTTCATCTCCTTGTCCACCCATCCATCCCCTTGTACTCTTCTGTCTCCCCGTCCACCCATCCATCCCCTTGTACTCTTCCGTCTCCCCGTCCACCCATCCATCCCCTTGTACTCTTCCGTCTCCCCGTCCACCCATCCAGCCAACAGCCCATGTTGACAGGTGGGTGGGGCAGAAGAGGACCATGAAAGAGAGAAGGAGAAGTGAGGGAATGGGAGACTGCTCTGAGAAGAGGCTCTTGGGGCAAGTGCCCATTAGAGCAGTTGGTTTAATTTGCAGCAAGATGCCAGCTGGGAGCACTAAGAAAAAAATGCCAATGTATTAAGGCCAGAATAGGGCCGAAATAGGAAGCAGGACATCTCCAACAAGCAAGAGGGTTGTAAGAACTCAGGTTCCTGGCCGTAGGGTGAGCTGAGCCAGCCCAGGTGCTGGCTTTGCCCCTCACCAGCTCTGAGCTGACCTGTCTCTGATGCTCCTGAGTCCACATGTACCACTGGGCCTCAGGTACACAGTTACTCAACTGTTTAGAAGGGGCAGATTTTTGCAAGGGCCCCCAGTCCAAGAGGACATTTTGTCTTTCTGGGGCCATCTGTTGGCCTCTGCACATACAGAGCCTTGAAGGTTGGGCTCCTCCTTCCGGAGCGGGGGCAGACAGGGCACCAGGGCCCACATTTGGGGGTGTCCACACTGCTCCATGCAGGGCTACCACTATACTCAGACCAGCCCCATCCTGCCTGCTGGCCCTTCTCCCACTTTTCTGGAGCCTCCAGGCCCATGTCCCCCTCTGCAGGTCCTATTCTCCCAAGGCCAAGCTGGGGCCTGGCACTGCTGCCCTTTCGCCTGCCCATTTCAGGCCAGGTCTCTGCATGTGGACCCCCCAATCCTAGGCCATGTGGCCTCCACTCACCCACTCTGAAGGCCACGCCCAGGGGGCTGAGCAGTGCCCACAGGCCCAGCCTGCTGTGGCTCCTCGGCAGCACAGCCACCCTCACTCACAAGACACCCGCCCACAGAGGAGCCAGTGGGCCTCAAACGGGTGTGCTCTTCTACCTGTCCTTTGAGGATGGGGTCACCCGACACGCCCCAGCACCCACACCCTCATGCTTCTGGGCAGCTAAGTGGGCAATGTGATGGGCTCAGGGCTCAGTCTGGGCCGGAAAGGGGTGGGGAAGGCGTGAAGCTCATGTCCACAATGAACAGAACATCCCTGATGTAAGGAACCCAGCACTGACCCCATGAGCCAGCGGGCTCCTGACAGGAGGGGCTGTGCGGGGCCCCATGCATCTGGGGCCTTAGACCACCCAACCCCTCTTCCAGCAGCAGGCTGACCCAGCTGCGACCCTACAAGGGTGGGTGGGCTCCTACGAGCTGCGGCCACAGAGCAGGACCTGGCAACCCCTTCTAAGTTCTGCTGAATGAAGATAAATGGAAGGGAGTCCAGCCAATGGAATTTACATGGGGGCAACCCAGAGGGGATAGGGGTGGGCAACCCAGGGGGCAGAAGGCTCCAGAATGGCCCACTGGATGGAGAGGGGCTCAGGCCCCTCTGCTGCTGCACACCTGGGGACGTGGGGATGGGAAAGGGATGTGAGGTCACGCCATCTGTGGTCCAGCAATTGCAGAATGGGAGGGGGGGACAGTGGCGGGAGGGCCAAGGGCTGCTGTGGGCACATTCCTGCCCTGAGTGCCTTGGTCCCCAGGCCCCCCACCTTGCTTGAGACCCCTCCCCATACGCACACATGTTCCAGCCAGGCGAAGGCAGAAGGGACGCGAGGATCAGAGACCCAGGGTCCACGAAGGGGGCAGCTGCTGTGCCCTGCAGCCCCACCCGGCCTGCAGGACTCTATTTCTTCCCCTTGCTTCCCCTGGGGGAACAGAGCCTGCTGCCCCCAGCTGTGCTCTGGGCTGGTGCAGGAAGCCCACCTCACTGAGCTGACCAGGGTGCCACAGCCACACCTCCGTCAAGCACTGACTCCTCTGGCCAGGCCAAAAGGGTCCCCACAGAGGCTCTACACACCCCTCACCCATTTTATAGATAGAGAAACCAAGGTCCCAAGAAAGACAGAGCGACTGAATGAGGCAGCAAGTCCACTAAGGGCCCTGACCCTGGCCACTAGACGCACTGCCAGCTGCCACATGCGTGCGCTGAGCCTGCCAGCCACCATCCTGTGCACGCACCAGCCTCTGGGTAACATGGCAGGTGACTGATGACCTGGCAGCATGGGTCACGTAGGAGGCCCTCTCTGGGGTGGGGGGTAAACCTAGTCAACAGTCAAGGGTCTGCTGAGGGCCGGCGCAGCCTGAGGCCAGCTCTGGTGTCCCGGCAGGGCAGCCCATCCTTGTATCTCTGCCTCTGTGTGTTTTGGGCACAGGTCTCACTGGAGGCGTTAAGTCAACAACTGTGCCAGCACATACTGTGTACATACATGCTTCTGGGAAGGTGCCTGTGCATGGCCATGCACACGTCTGTGTGCCACGTGCGTGGGGCGTGCACACGGAGCCAGGTGCCTGGTGCAAGCACAGCACGGCTGTGCAGATCCCCTCACTCAAGGTGGCCTGTCCCTGCCATCGCCTCCTGCCCGCTGCCCTGCCAGTCGCCAGGCCAGTGCCTTGGTGGACTAAGGACACTGCGGCAGGGGGCGCAGGGCCCCGTCTCAGCTTGTCTGTGCCCCCTGCTCACCTTCCAGCCTCACCTCTGGGCCTGTCTCTTGGCCTTGGACTCTGGCCACATCTGGTGCTCAATAAATGATTGGCTGATGAATGAATGATGGGGGCGGCGTGCTAAGGGGGCTCTCTGGAGAAGAGGGCGGGCTGGAGCTCCGGGACTGGGAGGGGGTGTTCTGGCGGGAGTGCCCGTTGAGGTGGGGTCTGGGCGGCGCCAAAGGGGAGGCCGAGGCTGGCGGCGCCTTCGTTGGGGCTGCGGGGCCTGCAGCCGCCCCCGCGCTCCCTGGGGATGTCTCTGGTCACCGTCTGCACCGCCTGCGGGTTATTTATGACCCCTCCCCCGCCCTCCCCTCCCGCGGTGGCAGCGGCAGCTCAGGCCGGGCCAGCGGCGGCGGGGCCCCAAGCAGGGGGACTACGAGCAGCGACGGCGCGGCCAACACTGGGCCGGGCGGGCGGTGTTGCAGTGGTGGCTGTGGATCCTGCCAGCGGGAGTCACCAGAGCACCCCAAACTCTGTCCCTAAGCCACCGCCTCCTCTGAGAACAGCAGAGCAGGGGCGGGGAGCCCCAGGCCAGGTACACAAGTGGTCCTGGTCCCCATGGGTAGCGGGGCCTGCTCCCCTTGACCCCACAAGGACCGGGCACAATTCCTGCCCCTGGGTGTCTTCTGTTCTTTGGGGGGTGGCCTGTGAGGAGTTTCCTGCAAGGCACTTTGGGTGAGTCTGGGGTCTTTCAGAGAAGGAGCCTGTTCCTCCTGGGGGTCAGGTGAGGACAGATCATGCATGCGGGTCAGGCCAGGTGAGCTCCCCCTCAGCCAGCTGGTGGCCAGGCCCTGCCCCAACAACCACAACATTGGCTGGGGGGTGTGGGGGTCCTGCATGGAGGGTGAGGCTGAGGAGGGGTCCGCAGGCTGCAGGTTGGGGTCTGGGGTCAGGAAGCCCAGTGGACAGATGAGCCTGTTCTTGGGTGGTGCTCACAGGGGCAGGTGGACACGAGAGCACTGGGGGTAAGGGTCAGGGGGAGCCCTTTGCCTCCAGCCCACTGACAGCCACAGACAGGCCTGCTGGCCATGCTCCCCTGTGGACAGGGGCAGCCTCCTGCCCCCATGTGAGACTGAGACTGGGGCAATGGGGGGGGGGCATCCCCTAGTCTCTGAAAAGGCTTGGGGTGCCTTACTGGGGAACGTGTGGACAGTTCTCTGAGGCCACCCAGGAGCCAGGTATGCTGTATGCAGGTATCCAGGCTGCAGGGGGGGGTGATGGAGCCCAGGGTCACACCCCCATTGCACTGGGACCCACAGACCCGACCCACAGGTTCAGAGCAAGTAGCCCAGGCTTGTGGTGTGGAAAGAAGCCCCCCTTGGCACCTTCTAGTGGCCCACTGCTGGGTACAAGATGGGCACCAGGAGTCAGCAGAGGAAGCCTCAGGTGCCTGCTGCTGGGAGGGAGTGGGTGGTAGGGCTTTTCCAACCTCCTCGGGGCAGCTGGGCATCCTGCTCAGCCTCCTGCAGTCGCCCCCACCTGCCTGTGCAGGACATGCTCGCAGGGTGCCCCAAAAGGCGCCCCAAGCAGCTGACTGAGCTCCCGCATCCTTAGCTGTGCCTCTTCACTCGCACTGGGGTGTTCTTGGGGTTATTTCCCAGGGCGTCCACCGCCTCAGCAGTGCTGATGAGCAGAGATGGAGGCAGGGTACAGGGGCTCAGAGGGCAGCTGCCCCCTCACACCAGGCCTGCATGGAGATGACGGAAGCACCCAGCTGGTGCGGACGTGGCAGATTCTCCTCTCCTTAGTCAGGCAACTTAGAGACGACACATGTATGACCCCTGCTTTCTGCTACCCCGTCTTTCCCCCTATTCCACACCTGGTCCCCGATTCTGAGCCACCCACTTTCACGCTCTGCTCTCACGTGGAC
Organism: Myrmecophaga tridactyla; assembly: GCA_004026745.1. Taxonomy (NCBI): domain Eukaryota; kingdom Metazoa; phylum Chordata; class Mammalia; order Pilosa; family Myrmecophagidae; genus Myrmecophaga; species Myrmecophaga tridactyla. The sequence goes on along the minus strand of PVIY010012394.1, from coordinate 30,005 downwards.
TGGCACTGTCACTGCCAGTCTGCAGCCTAGGCCTGAGCAGCAGGGGGCACCAGCTTGGTTGCCTGACCTGCGTTTGGGTCTCCCCCTCAGTAAAGGGGGCATAACAAGGCCCTTCTTGGGGGGCAGGAGCACCCACAGGACTGTGTTATTTACAGAGTACAAGTCCTCCCTTGTCCAACACAGGCCACGAGGCACTGCAAACCATCACCTCACCCTACCGGCGCAAGCTGTGCCCCCACGCCGTGCCAGGCCTGGCTCCTCTCCTCTGGCAGCTCCGGCTCCTAGGCGCGCTCCACGTGGAGTCCTGGGATCAGCCTTCTCAACACAAGCTGCAACCAAACAATGACACCCGTGCTGGGCGGTGCGGCCCCCGCGCCCGCGCTCCCTTTCACCCTCCCCCCAAGACGCCCCTTCTTCTGCCCTCGCCCCCTCCGCACCAGGCAGAGGAGCAGCCGGGTCCCGCCGCTCCGCCCCCGCCCGGGTGGGCCCAGTCGGCCGTCACGCACCCCCCGCTGCAGCCCGCGCCCGCCCGCCGTGCCGGGGCCGTTTAAATGGGCCAAGTTGTGGCGGCGGCGGCGGCGGCGGCGGGAGTCTCCCAAGTCCCCATCGGGCGGGCGCGCGCCAGCGCACGGGTGCGCGGTCCCGGAGGCGGCAGGGCGGGGGCCTGGGACCCCCGGGTTGGGCGGGGCGCGGGGCCCGGCGACACCGCGTCTCCTCACTGCGGGATTCGGCCCCGCCGGCGGATCAGCCAGCGGGGCGCGGGGTCGCGAGGTCGCGGGCGCAGGTGGCCGGGGTGCGGAAACCCCGGCGCCCCGCGCAGTCCCAGGGCCCCGGAGCTGCGGCGCTGGGCCAGTCGATCCGGGATCGATAGCGGCACCATGTCTCCAGTCGTGGAGCCCCCGCCAGCGGGCCGGGCAGCGGGAGAGTGCGGTGGCCCGGCGGGCGGCGCGGCGGCGGCGGCGGCGGCGGCAGCGGCGGCGGCTCCCGGCGCCGGCGCGCAGTAGCCGGCAGGGCGGCGCGAGGCAGGCGCCTCCCGGGGCCCATCCCGCCCGGCGGCCCAACTCCAGCGGGGCCCCGAGCAAGTTACTCCGGCGGCGCAGAGCTGGACTAACCGGCCAGCGGCGCACCATGCCCGCGGTCAAGAAGGAGTTCCCGGGCCGCGAGGACCTGGCCCTGGCCCTGGCCACCTTCCACCCAGCCCTGGCCGCGCTGCCGCTGCCGCCGCTGCCCGGCTACCTGGCGCCGCTGCCCGCCGCCTCCGCCCTGCCCCCGGCCGCCTCGCTGCCCGCCGCGGCCGCCGGCTACGAGGCGCTGCTGGCGCCACCTCTTCGCGCCCCGCGCGCTTACCTGAGCCTGCACGAGGCCGACCCGCACCTCCACCTGCCCCCGGACCCGCTGGTGCTCGAGCGCCTCTCGGCCGCCGCGACCGTGGCACCGGATTTCCAGCCATTGCTGGACAACGGCGAGCCGTGCATCGAGGTGGAGTGCGGCGCCAACCGCGCGCTGCTCTACGTGCGCAAACTCTGCCAGGGCAGCAAGGGCCCGTCCATCCGCCACCGCGGCGAGTGGCTCACCCCCAACGAGTTCCAGTTCGTCAGCGGCCGCGAGACGGCCAAGGACTGGAAGCGCAGTATACGCCACAAAGGTGCGGCGCGTCCCTCCCCTCCGCCCCCGGGACCCCGCGGGCCGGGCCCCTTCCCTCGCCCCCATGGCCCCGCCTCGGCCCAGAGGGGGCGCTGCGGGCCCGGGGCTGCCGCCGCTCACGCACACCCGCCCGCACTGCCCCCGCCGCACGCGCGCACCGAGCCTCTCGCCTGCCACCCCTCCCCACCGGGCCGCGGGCCCTGGGGCTGCGGGACGCGGACAGGTGGCCCGCGCCATCCTCTCGGAAGGTCTTCGCGGGACGCCGAGGGGAAGTTTCCGGAAACTCGGGAGAGCGTGCAAGAGGCCGGGCGCGCCGCCTCGCCCCGCGGACACTGAGACCCGGGTTCCCGCGGGAGGAGACGGGCACGCGTGCGGCCGGGGTGCAGGGAAGCGCGATAAAGGTGGGGGAAGGTGCGGGAACAGCGCAGGCAGGAGGGGACGCGCGCAGCCTGTTTTAGACGCCGGCAGGAGGGCACGACGCGGGGGCGCCTGAGCCAGGACGCGGGGAGGAGCGGGACGGGGGTGGGCGGGTTAGAAAGTTGGGACCGGGTGGCGCTCGACTTGGAGCTTCTAGGCTCCACTGTGGCCGCCCCCTTTCCGCTGACGGAGCCGCTCCTTGCGCGCGGACTCGCCTTCCTCGTCGCGGCTCGGCGGGTCCGGCGTGGAAGGGGTGAAGTGCGGGAGGAGGGCGCCGGGGTGGTGCGAGGAGGAGGCCGCGCCTTCCACGGGGGAGGGCGCTCCCCTACCCCAGGAGCTGGGTTTCTGAGTCTTGCACATCCCCGCAGTGTCCGCCAGGGTGGGGAGGGTCACGGGCTCAGAAGTTGGACTGAGGTGGGTGGGGAGGCAGAGGGTGGGAAGGTGGGGCCGGCCCCGCGCTGCCTGGCGCCGAAGGGCTTCCCTCCGCATCGGCTCCGCGCGCATCCGCCCCGGCCTCACCGCCTTCCTCGCCTCCTCACAGGGAAAAGTCTGAAGACGCTGATGTCGAAGGGCATCCTGCAGGTGCACCCTCCCATCTGCGACTGCCCCGGCTGCCGGATCTCGTCCCCGGTGGTAAGACGGAGCGCCTCGGCCTCCCGCTGCGCTTGGGACTTCCGCAGAGGGGCAGTGGGAGCGGCCTGGGGGTCTGGGCTCCCAGTCTTTGCTCTGTGCTCTTGCCAGCCGTGGCACCTGGGACGGATGCCAGAACCCTGGGGTGCCCCAGACACACCCCAGTCCCCAGAGCTGCTTCTCCAGAAGGCCTGGGGAAAGCCCAGGATGCGGGGTCTTCTCTCAGGGTCCCCTGACTTGAGCCTGGGGGCTGCCCCTCTCAGGTCCAGGGGCACTGCCGGGGACACCCAGCACGTGGTGCCCGTCCAGGGGCAGTGCTTGCTCCATGCTGGGCTCTCAGTGGGCTGGCCCGCATGTGGCCACAGGCTCGGGGTGAGTGCTGACTGTCGTCCCTGAACTCTGAGGGCTGGAGTGTCCAGAAGTGCCCTAAGGACATGACCTGGCCAGGGACAGACTAAGTGCTGGTGGCCCTTGTTGACCTGGGAGGGGCAGAAGAGGTTGGAGTGCTGCTGCCTCTCCAAAATGTTGCCCTCTCCATAGGGCTGACTGTCCCCGGCAGTACCCTAGTGGGCTGGGGGCACTTGATTTGAAAAGGGAATTCTGTCTGCGAGGGACCCGTTTGGATCTCCTGGGGGATGTCCATCGGGCTAGGGCGGGGGAGGGGCAGCCTGGGCACAGACACACCCAATGGGGGCACAGCCCAGGCCTCTACCTCCCCTCCATGGCACCCTCAGTGCAGCAGGTACTGGGCTCCCAGGAAGAGCGTCTTCCCAGGATGTGACTTGCTCCTCCATCTCCAGGGGAAAATCTGGCCTTGGAGGGAGATGAGGCCACAGCCCCCATCTGGGGTTCCCAACCCCTGCCCTGAGCCCCGTCTCCTGAGCCCTGTTCCTTTCAGGCCTGTCCTTGCCACCCCCGTCCCCCAGTGCAGGCTCCTTGTCCCTCAGCACCCACGTTTCTCACACTGAGGTTTCCCTCGACCCCGTGGCCAGGCCCACAGGCCCCAGCACCCCTCCTCTCCAGGTGCTCTGGGGACACCCCTTGGCCTGTTTGGGAGTAGACACCTGCTTAGGGACTTTAGGACCCCATTTTTAAACCTGAACTGCTAAGCAGAAGGGAGGTGGCTGCAGCCTCTCAGGCTCACGCCTGGGGTCAGGGCTGGGCCACGTGAGCTGGGCACTGCGGCACCCGTGTGCCAAGGCCTCAGCGGCCAGCCCGGGCCCCTTTCTCCCCCCACCTCCCGGATCTGACCCATCTGCAGAGCCCCTCCCGCCAAGGCCTAAGCTCGCTGTAGCTCCCAGCCCAGCCCCGCCCAAGCCTCTGCCTCTCCCAAGGGCCCCTGCAGCCCCCGCATCTCCAAGAGAGGTGAGAGGGCAGGGCACCTCCTTCCCTTCTTAAGACACACTTGGGCCCAGAGCAAGAAGGCCGGAGCAGAGAGGACCCAGCCCTTCCCCTGGTCAGGTCTGGTGCTCGGCGGCAGCAGGCCGGAGAAAGGCAGAGCCAAGCGGGGACTTCCGGACAGGCTGGCAGCCCCGGGGCAGTGAGATCCCCCAGCCCCACCCTGACCCCAACTCGGGGTTGCAAGGCTCCCCTCATCCCCTGGCCTGGACGCAGACCCCACTGCCCATTCCCCATACTGTGGGTCTGAACTCCTGAGTGTGCCAGCGCAGACGGAGCCAGAGGTCACTGTCAGGTTCCAGTGGCTAAGTGGGCGCCCTGTCGGCGGGGAGACCCTGCTGCAGGACCCGTGGGGAACTGCCCAAGGCGGGGCTGCGGTGGGCAACGCCTGGGTGTGGCGTGTATTCAGAGCAATGAAAACTTGGGGTCTCCAGGGGAGACCTTCTACCCTGAGGGGGGCAGCAGCTCAAGGCACGTGCGAGGGTGAAAAGGATGAAGTGATCTGGGGTCCCCCTGCCTCCCCCACCTGCAGCCTGGTATTAAATAAGACATTTCCAGCCTGCCAGGAAATCATCCCTTTCTTTTCGCCAGGGTGATGAGACCCAGAGGCGCTGGGAGGCCCAGGATGGCCTCAGGTGCTGGTGGCCTCCGCCTCTGCGGACGGTCCTGTCCCCACGTGGCCTCCGACATGCTGCCTCTGCACACGTGTGTGCCGCGTTCCCACGTGTGAGCACAAGCCCGCCCACCAGTGTGCACGGCTCGTTCTGTGGGAGAAATGGGCCTGTGGGACACTCTGAGCTTCTCGGTTTGGGGCTGGGAAGGGAAGGTCCCAGGGCGCAGCGGGAAGAGGAGTTGGCCCCTCGACACGGCCTCCGGTTTGTGATTCAGATCCACAGTCGGCACGTGGGTTCCAGCAGACCAGCCTGAGCCCAGGCTGGATGCAGTCCCTGGTCCCAGGAGCCACCAGGGAGCCCAGGACGGGTGGGCTTGTGCAGGATGACAGACACACAGACACGAGGCGACAGACACTGGGTGACAGACACACAGACACGAGGCGACAGACACTGGGTGACAGATGCACAGACATGGAGTGACAGATATACAGATACGGGTTGACAGACGCATTCCCCAACCCCGGGAGTCTGGAGCTCAAGCATGGGCGCCGCCAGCCACGCTTTCTCCAGTGGGTGGAGCTGGAAGGTGACTTGTGGGGGGCGCTGCCTCCTGCCCTGCTGTGGCGCCCTGACCAGCTGGCTGCGCGATCTGTGGCTCTGGAACCCCCCAACCTATGCTCCCTCCCACCCACCAGAACCGGGGGCGGCTGGCGGACAAGCGGACCACTGCCCTGCCCCCCACGCGGGCACAGAAGGAGGAGCTGCCCCCCAGCCTCTCGGCCAGCGATGGCGACAGTGACGGGGGTGGCCCGGCCCCCTGGCGGCTGCCGGCCATGAAGAAGGAGACCGGCCTGCCTACCCGGGGCATGAAGAGAAGGTAGCCCAGCTGGGCAGTGTGGACAGAGCTGTGGCCGCTCATGGGGCGCGGGGCGGAGGCACGCCTGGCAGGTCAGGTTCACCTGGTCACGGCTCAGTGGCCCCCGTGGCTGGCACATGTCATGAGAGCAAGTGGTGGCTCCATGCCCCAAGCAGGGCAGGTCAGAGAGGAGGGGGCCAGGAGCACCAGAAAGGGGCTTTCAGTTTAACAAGTAATCGGGGGGGGGCGTCTCCTGAGCTCTTCCCTGATCGTGGCCAGGCAGATGGGCTTCCCACCTGGCCTGGACCACGGGGAGCCCGCTCTCACCCACCAAACCAGGGCTGCAGGGCTGGCAGCGCACTGGACACAGTCGGCACCAGCCCCATCCCCACCCTTATACAGCCCACCATCCAGGTGAAGGTTTTGGGGCTAGGACCTGACCCATGGCTCCTTTTCCTGCAGAGTCCACACCCACTGGGATGTGAACATCTCCTTCCGAGGGACATCCTGCAGGTAGGAGCCCCGGGCTGGCCAGGCCCTCCTCACCTCCCTGGCATGGACAGCTCCCAGCCTCTGAGCCCCCTCCTCCTCTCTGCTTCCTTTCCCTCCCTTGGCTGTGGTCCATGTGTCTGTCTGTCATTCACCATCTCAGCCAGTGAGAGCTGATGTTGGCCAATCACCTGCCAGGTGTCTGGTTTGATGTGTGCTGCTGACCTGGTGAGGAGCATTGAGTGGCCTGAGGCCACAGTGGCCACACAGTGGCGGGGTCTGGGCCAGGCTCCTTCTACCTCCACTTGGCCTTTTGAGCTCATCTGCCCAAAGATGAAAACGTCACCTCCCCCTCTGACCCCCACAGAGACCTGCCAGGGGCACCTGGAAGGGGAGCGTGGTGACATACGGACCAGGTGTTGAAGGATGCATAGGAGTGTGCCAGGTGGATAAAGGAGAAAAGGGGCATTAAAAGGCCTTGGGTACTGGGCCTCTTTGGCTTTGTCCCCCAGGCACAGGGGGCCCAAAGTCCTTAAGCGGGGGGGGGGGGGGGGAGTGACGTGACCAGGCGTGTTCTGTAAAGGCAGGGAGACCTGTGGGCTCCGTTCTGCTCACGTGCGCTCTGGGAGCTGGGTGGAAGTAGGAGCAGCTCCGAGGTTAGTAGGGAGTCAAGTGAGGGGACTTGGAGAGGAGTGCTGGGATCTAAGTTGCCAGCTGCAGAGGCCTGGGGGTGGCCCATCCCTCAGCAGAACGCAGGAGCTGCAGCTTCTGGAGGGAAACACACCAGAGAGGGCCCAGGCCGCAGCAGGGGGGCAGGGGCCTTCCTGGAGCTAGAGCTGGGGGCTGCCGGGGCGCAGCCTTTGCCCTCCCCACTCCCCAGCCTTGGCTCTGAGCCAGCTGTTATTATTTATGCCTCTGAGAATGGCTGGATCTGGAGCCGAATTACAATAAAAACATCTTTAAACTTATTTCCACCTCATTTTGGAGTTGTCAGCTCAACTGATCATTTTTATGAACCGTCATGGACATTGATGACATTTTATAAGCCTTTTACTTGGGACATTACAGGATAAATTCATCAGCGAGGCCTGTAGGGAAATCAAGAGCTGCCTACCCCGCACCAGGCGTGACCCCCCTGCCTGCAGCCCGGTCTCACCCCAGGGCTGGGAGGTGGGGAGGGGTCCGCGGGGGCCTGGGGAGCCCCGGGAGGGCCGGCCTGATGCACAGCCAGCGGGAAGGGCTGGGTGACGTGCGGGGTTGTGCCACGGGGAACGGGAGAGCCAAGTTGCAGGGCTTCTCGGCCTGCGGCGGGGGTGGTGGTGGTGGTGGGGTGGTCCCTACAGGGCGGGGGCACAGGCCAGCAGGGCTCCCTGCTGAGAGGGGCCGCTGAGCCCTCTGCGCCCCCAGCCCGCCTGCTGATGCGCCCCAGTGTCCGGCAGGGTGTGGGAGGGCAGACCCCTCCCTGCCAGGCACTGTCTGCCTTTGTGTCACCTCCTGCCCCTTGCTGGCCCTGTCCGTCTGTCCTTCTCTGTTCCTGCCTCCGTTCATCTGTCTGTCTCTGTTCCTGGTCTCATCATCAGCCAGTCTTCCTCCATCATCTGTCCAATCATCTCGTTCGTCTGTCTGTCCCCACCCTCCTGTCCATCGATCTCTGTCCCTTTGTCTGTCTGTGCGCCGAGAGTGTCGGCAGGGCTATGCCCGGGCGCCCCCAGCAGCCACACTCACTGCATTATTTTGGGGGGAAGCTGCACTGAGATCCCCAAGCCCGGGGCAGCCGGGCAGGACCAAGCAGGAAGAGGCACTGAGGGAGGCAGGGGAGTGGGAGGGGGCTGCCAGGGCGGGGCTGGGACCCTGACCCCTTTGCCATCCTCCATGCTACCTCATGTGGCCTTCCCGAGGCCCCCTCCCCAACACCCCGCGGCCCACCCACTCTGCACATGCCAGATCCACCCGTGGGGCCAGTGGGCAGAGGGCTTCCTCGCACCGCGAGTCCTTCCGCCATGAAGCCCCTGCTGCTTCGCACAACACCAGCCTGGGGCATCCCCTCGGGTCCTTCAGGTGGGGGCCTGCAGTTTCTCGGACCCCTCAGGGACAAGCCCCCAGTGGGGCACACAGCGAGCCTGCGGGGCCTGCCCTCACCACCTCCCGCGGGATCCGGGGGAGGCTGAGGGTCCCACGTGGCAGGGATCCTGCACAGCCACCCCCACCCCAGGCGCTGAGGACAGCAGTTCTCACCTGCGTCGATGCGGATGACGGAGGAGCCGAGGCTCCTGCTGGCTACCCATGAAGGACTTACCCACCGCCCCTGCCCTCCTCTGGAGCTTGCTGCAGCTAAACCCTGGAGTCTCTGGTGCCGAAATGACCTGATTAGGGCCCAGCCCGGGATTAGCCCTGCTCCAGCCGGACCGGCCGGGGGGGGCTGGGGGCTATTTAATGAGGGTTGGGGCCGCGGCTCCCAGGTCACTTGTGGAGGTTTGGTCTGCAGAGGCCCATCCTCGGGAGGCTGCTCCATTCCAGGTGGGCCAGGGCTGGGGATTGGGGGCACTTGGGCCCATGCCATGTCGTCACACTTGGGGCCCATCACCCCTAGTGTGTCTGTGAGGTGGCAAGGTTCCTCCTGTGAGCCAGCTAGGAAATGGGGTGGGAAATGGGGTGATGCAGAGTGGCGCCGACTTAGCAGGAGGAAGGACTAAAAAAAAAATTAAACACACATTTACTCCTGTCCACTCGTGCCTGGGGAGTGGTGACTCTTGGGCACGGACCAGGGAGAGCATGGTGTCAGGTGGCCAGGTGAACCTGACAGTCTGCCTACAGTGTGTATGGCTCCGGTGTGTGCACGTGTGTGTGGCTTTGAGTGCCTGTGTGAGTGTATGAATGTGTGTGCAGATGTGAGTGCACACGTGCACGCAGGTATATGTGTCTGCAGGTGTGAGTACATGAGTGTGCTGGCAGGTGTGAATGCATGTGTACAGGTGTGAGTGCACATGTGCATGCAGGCAGGTGTGAGCACGCGTGAGTGCACACAAGTGTGTGCATGCAGGTGAGTACACGTGCGTGCATGCAGGTTTGTGTGCATAGGCTTGCACATCTCATTGGCTGCAAGACTTTGGTCTGAGCCTCTTTTTCCTTATTTGGAGAAATTAGGGGTTATATCTAGCTTGGGAGTAGTGCAGATTCTAACAGACGATGGGTGCAGTGTGGGTGCTGGCATCAAGGGTATCCTCTCTGGATACCTGTCCCACGGGATAAAGCACCCTCCCCTCTGCTCACCCATGCCAGCTGCCTTCTGAGGCTGGGGGCAGGGCAAGGGCCGTAGCTCTGGCCTGGTCCTGAGAGGGCGCCCCGACCCTCCTGGGGAGTAGATGTCGGGAGGTCCTGCGCAGGCAGGTCTCTTGGCCCAGCCGTGCCGCCACACCGCAGCCTTACTGTCACACGGGGGGCACGCGCAGGCCCCTCACCCTCCCTGTCTTCCCTGCAGCCAGGACAGCGACCTCTCCACCCTCATATCCAGCGTGCACCGCAGCCGCCACCTCGTTATGCCCGAGCACCAGAGCCGCTGCGAGTTCCAGAGAGGTGGCGTGGAGCTGGGCCTGGGGGCCACAGGTGAGGTGCCCGGGGCCCAGGGCGTGAGGACGAGCTGCCAGGCCAGCAACCTCTTGGCCAAGGACAGACCCTGCCGCCGCCCAGGGCCCTGGACAGGCCAGCCCCAGCAGCCTTGGCAGTCGGCCAGGGAAGCCAGTGGAGGAGGTGGGAGGCAGGGAGCGGGGCGGCGGTGGGGGGAGCAGGGACGGCGGGGCAGTGGGGGCGGGGGGGCTGTGGGGGTGCGGGTTGTCCCCCGGGGCGCCGCGTGATGGTAATTGTGTTAATCCCAGCCAGGCAGACGGGAGGCGGAGGCGGAGGCGGAGGGGCTGGGAACTGCCGAGGCCACCCATCCCCGCAGGGGATGCAGCAGGACAGCAGGGATGCACGGTGCCCAGACACACATGCCGTGGGCCAGCTGTGTGCACACGGGCCCAAGAACTGTTCGGGCATGTGCAGAGACACGCCTGCTTGGCTTTCTGGGGTGGGGGCATCGCTGGAGAGGGACCTGGGGCCCCAGGAGGCAGCAGGAGCCCGGCCTGAGGAGGTCCCAGGAGGGACCGGCCCAGGCACAGGTGGAGCAGCTTGGCCCCGAGGCCCCCTTTCAGAGCCGGGGTACAGTGGGCTGAGGTTGCAGGGTACAGGGCAGGGGTCTTCGTGGCTGTGCCACCCTCTGGAGCCGCGGGAGGAGACACCACACAGGCAGCTGATAAAATCTAATTGCCCATCGATCGGGCGGTGCACGGGAGCCCTGTAATGATTGAGATATTCTGAACCGGCAACCCCCGCCCCCTGCATGTTGAGGTCTCTTGCACACAGGCTGGTGTGCACGCCTGCTGCTCATGTCCTGAGTGTGCAAGGGCCAAACCCTTAGTGTGTGTGGCCTGTAGTGTGCAAGGACACATCCTGCAAACGCAGACCCCACCTGGTCCCAGGGGGTCCACGTGATCGAGCACCCCCCACCTGGTTTCAGGGCCAACCCCCCACACACCCGTGGCTGCACGTGGGTTTTCCATGCTGGTGCCTTGCCCCAGCCCTGGGGACTGCAGACCCCTTGGTGGACGCTCCCTCCTTCCTGCCACCTGGGGCTGAGTCTTGGTGGGATCCCCGGGCTGCCCAGGAGCAGAGAGGAGCCCTCCACCCTCTGGCCAGAAGGGAGAACCAGAAGCAGGTCCCTCCCTTGACCTGTGTCCACAGGGGATTTAGGCAGGGCAGGTGCTGGAGAGACTGCAGAGCCCTGCGGCCCCTGGAATGTGAGGCACAGTTCCCTTGGCCCCCCAACCCTCTACCCCACCAGGCTGAGTCCTCTTCTGCTGCTCAGGCCCCCGTCCTGGAGCTGTCGGGCACCCCAACCCCCGCCTGTGCTGCCCTCGACATCCCACCTCCAGGCAGCAGAAGGGACCCACCCTGCCCGTTGCCAGGTGGGCCAAGATCAATAAGTTATTAGCACCGAGCTGCCAGCTGTAATGTGGAGATTGATCGGCTGCTCTGGCTGCTGCTTGCACTTCCCTGGCCTGATAAAAATGACAGATTAAGGGAATAAGAAGGAATTAAGCTTCGGAGCTGATGGTGGGGCTTCCAGGCAGGCATGGGGCCTGTGTGCTGAGGCCTTCCCGTGGCCTGGGTCCCGGGGGGCAGTACCCCCACCCCTCCCTCCAGGAAACCTCTTGGGGAGAGGGAGGGGTAGAGGTGGGGTGTTGGGGCTGGAGGAGGCCAGAGTGGCCGGAGGACAGCGTGTGTGACTCTGGACATGGGGAGCGAGGCATCACTGGCTGAGTGGGGGCCCTGGGAGATGGGACCCCCAGGAGCTCAGCACAGGGACAATGAGAGTGGGAGGTGCCCTGAGGGGCATTGCCGAGCAGGAAGAGCTTAGGGGGACCCAGCCCTGTCCCAGGCAGGTGGGAAGCTGTCCTAGTCCAGCCGTGGAGTGCAGAATGGCCAGGACCCCTCCCCATTCCTCCAGTGCCCCCTCATGCACCCCACACCTGCCCCGCCCAGCAGGAGCCCCCAGCTCCCATCCTCCTGCAGGGGACCTGGTAGGCAAGAGGCACGGCCGCTCCCCCGCTGCCGCCAGCGACTGCCCTTCAGAGAAGAAAGCCCGAAGCGAGTCCCCCACAGGTGGGAGCCCGAGCCCAGGGCAGGTCCCTTGAGGTGGGGGGGGGGGCACGCTGTGGGGCAGAGCTCCTTGGCTGTTTCCTGAGGAGCTCCCCACATGTGCCCCTGCCCCGATGCAGAGACCCTGCTGCTCCCGGACCCTAGACCTGGCATGGCCCCTGAGGACCACTACCGGCGGCTCGTGACTGCGCTGAGCGAGGACCCCCAGCGCCTCTACCACCTGGGTCCCCCCAGCCACGGTACGTCCACCCAGCGGCACCCCCCAGACCCAAAAGCCCTGCTAATGGGCCTGAAGGTAGGGAGCGGGACTCAGCTGCCGTGCTAGGCCTGGGCCCTGGGCCTGGCCGCCTTCTACGGATGAGGAGACGTTGAGTCTTGGGCCACCAACTCGCCCACGCAGGGCCGGAGGGGGCTCAGCCTCCCGTGGATGCAGCCCCAGCCCTCTGCCCACCCCTCCCCACCCCCCGCGGAAACCATGTGAGCGTGCAAGTCGTGAGTGGGCGTGCCACGTGCTGGGAGAGGGCACCAGGGCGGAGAGAGCGGAGTTGGGTCCCTCCCTGCTCTCAAGAGAAGGCTCAGCTGGGGGCACCTGGGAACGTTTGTCTGTCCATCTGTCCTGGGCCTTTCCCCACATGCTGCTGACAGCCAACCTCAGTGGGACTGCTCATCCATGATCGCAGGCAGTGCCGCCTGACTCCGGGTCTGGGGAGCAGGGGGTCTGGGGAGAAGGGAGGAGAGAAAAGAGGCTGGGAGGAGCAGAGGTGGGGGATCTGGGAGCAGGGGGGAGGGGCTGGGGGCTCTGAGAGGGGCAGGATTCTTCTCTGCACAAGGCACTGTCCCCCAGGGCAGCCTGGGCACAAGATCCTGAATAATTCACCAAATGTTAATAATTTAAAAATCTCCCTTTTTAATTGCCCACCCTGCCCTGGCTGGGGCTGCTGTGTGGCAAGAGTGGGGGTGCGGCCGCGGGCGGTCAGCCCCCCTGCCGCGGAGCCGCCGGTAAGCACTGAGGGGCGGGCGCGGGGGCGGCGGCCCTGCTGGGCTCGATGCAGGCAGCCCGGCCCTGTGGGCTGGCATCCGGCCCGGGCAGGGCAACCTCTGTGTCTCAGATAATTAATTTATAAATGGCGGTGGTGGCTGAGCCTGCGCAAGGCGGCAGGGGCCGCGGGGGCGACTGTGAGGCCCCCCCAAGTGAAATGGGGGGGGGGGTCAGACGGAGTGAGCAGTGAGTGTGTCTGCTCGTGCTGACCGTGTGCCAAGATCTGTCTGTGCACCCGTGTCCTTGCCAGCTGTCGGGGGTATGTGGGGGGCCTCTGGAATTTCCCTGCTTGCCCACCTCGGGGTAGCAGGGGGGATCTCGGCCCACCCACCCCTGGGTTCTCCTTAGGCTGAAGCCTCCGGAGCCGGGCTGGCACCCCCACTTTTGGGCCTTTGCATGGCTCCCTCACCTCAGGCGTTCCACCCGGCCCTTGACTGGACACTGGGCTGCAGATCTGCTGCCCGCTTTCCCTGACACTGGGTGGCATGACCATCCTAGGGTGTCCTTTCCCTTCTGGCTACCTCACATTGCTGAGTGCCATGCCCACCTGACCCCGCCCCCCCGCAAGGAAGTTAGCGCCCCGGCATCCTTGAGCCCCTGCTGCTGCCTTAGGCCCGCGTGACAGCCAGCGCCACTACTGGACTTCTTGATGTCCCTAGCGAATGTTGTCCACTCACTGGGAGTAGGGCCAGAGGTCCCAGGCTCTGGGTCATGGCTGTCCCCACTTCCTCCCCAGATCTCCAGAGGGTCCGGCAGGACACAGCAGCCACAGCCACCAGGGGCCCCAGCGGCCTGGACGTCCATCTGCCCCAACTCGCGGCTGGCCAGCGCCGGAAGCAGGGCCTGGCTCAGCCCAGGGAGAATGCTGCCCCAGCAGCTGCCCTGTCTTTCCCAGACAGGTCTGGTACAAGGGCGGGGCTGCGTTTGGGGGAGGCCAGGAGCGAGCAGAGAGCAAAGGTCCCACTCCGACTTGTTTCTGAGGTGCAAAGCTGGGCTGCAGCCGGCCTACTGCCCGCTCTCCACAGCCTGGGGCACCTGGCACCTCCTAACCTTTGCATTGGGCATAGGGCACCTCGAGTATGCCAGGTTCCAGAAGGCCAGGGCAGGGGTGTCAGGGGCAGCCTTGCTTCCATTTGGGAACCCCGGAGACAAGGGCCTCTCCCTCCACAGGTAGGCGTTGAGGGAGTTTGGGAAGTTCCAGGAGAGGGGCGTGTGGTGGGGCAGACAAAGGAGGAGAGTGGAGCCAGATCTAGAAACCCCAAAGTTAAGGGGAGGGCTGGCCAGCGGACACACAGAGAGGAGCTGGGCAGGGAGCCCAGGGACGCAGACTGAGCTGGGTCTGCGGTCCGGGTGGGGTTGAGAGGTCACAGAACCGGGAGACCGGCCTCCTGGGCGGCGCCCGGCAGGCGGCACGGAGAGCCGACCCCCGGCGGCGGCGCGGGGCTCCCCACTGTCTCCTGCCAGGCCAGGACCCGCGGCGCAACTGATGCGCCCCGAAGCGGCCCCCACCAGCCCAGCGGCAAGTCTGCAGCTGCCTCGGCCGCCTCCCGGATTGCGCCTAATTACATCCCGCCCCGGCCCACAGGCTCCGCGGGGGGTGGGGGTGGGGGCTGCCCTGCGCGCCCTGCTCGGTAATTACTGCCGCAGTCGTGCCCGCTGGGTCAGCGCCTTCGCGCCGCCGCCCGAGATTAATTGGCGCCGCCGGCAGGGGCGGTGCGCGACCCCGAGCCGTAACGAGGGCGCGGCGCCTGCCCGCGCGGCCAGCAATTAGAGAAGCAGCCTGGGAGGGGGTCGCGGGGGTGGGCCCGGGAGGTGGGCGGGCAGCCAGCCTGCAGCGCGCGCCCTCAACGTCCTGCCGTCCACAGGGAGCTGGCTCATCCGTCCCCACTGCTGTCGCCCCAGAATGCCCCGCACATCGCCCTGGGCCCCCACCTCAGGCCCCCTTTTCTGGGGGTGCCATCGGCTCTGTGCCAGACCCCAGGTGAGCCGCGGGCGGTGTGCGTGCCCCTTTGTGTACCCTGAGGGTCCACGGCCCCTAGGCATCCGCTAGCACCAGGGGCAGGCCAGGTGGGGCACTCAGGGCAAGCTGACCCTGGAACTTGCTCCCCTCGCCCCAGGCTACAGCTTCCTGCCCCCCACCCAGGCAGAAATGTTTGCACGGCAGCAAGAACTCCTGCGGAAGCAGAACCTGGCTCGGTAGGTGCCATTCTCCTGTGGGGAAGGGTGGCAGTGCCCCCTGCCCACCCCCACCGAACCTCCTCTCCCCTCTCCCTGCCCTGGCCCAGGCTGGAGATGTCAGCTGAGCTGCTGCGGCAGAAGGAGCTGGAAAGGCCACAGCTGCTGGCGCCTGAGCCCACCCTGCGGCCCCCCGACAGTGCCGAGGAGCTGCAGCGGCACCGGGCCATGCTGGTGCTGAGACACAGCACCACACCGCTGCTGGCCCTGCCCCCCCAGGGCCCCCCCAGCCCACCCCGAGAGGCTGCCTGCCGAGCCCCCCGAAAAGGAGGGCCTGGTCCAGCCCCAGCTCAGCCCAGTGAGTCCAAGGAGACAGTGGGGGCTGGGCTCTGGGCACAAGATGGCCTTGAAGACCAAACCCCCAGTGACGCAGATGGAGAGGACATCGAGTCCACAGCTGTAGGGGACCAGGGCCCCACCCCAGGTCAAGGCCCTGGTGGAGGAAGGGCCAGCGCAGAGGGGAAGGGCCACCTCTCAGGGTCCACGCTGCCTCCACCACTGCCCCTGGGCCTACCCTACGCGGTCAGCCCCTACTTCCACACAGGTGGGCACCTCCCGCATCCCTCCTGCCCCTCATGGGGAGTGACCCAACCTGCCTGTCCTCACCAGGCAAAGGACAGCAGTAGGGTAGTGGGGTGGGGTGACACCCATCCCCCCAACTTAGGTGCCACAGGGGCACTCTTGGAGGCAGCAGACAGCAGCCCCGAGGACGTCAGCAAGTGGACGGTGGATGATGTGTGCAGCTTCGTGGGAGGCCTGGCTGGCTGTGCGGATTATGTGACGGTGAGGGCGGAGCTGGGGGAGCACTGGCCCAGGCCTCCCCCGCACAAAGGAATTCCCTTGCACTTGGGATATTCCCCGCGGGGTCATCAGCAGTTCCATCCCACCTGGCTACTACGTCCGGAACCCCTAGGGAGTGCCAGGCTCCCTGCGCTCACGGCCCGGCCCCCTCAGGTCTTCAGAGAGCAGGGCATTGACGGGGAAACGCTGCCCCTTCTGACAGAGGAGCACCTGCTAACTACCATGGGGCTGAAGCTGGGGCCAGCCCTCAAGATCCGGGCCCAGGTGAGCAGCCATGGTGGAGGAGCGGGTGCCAGGTAGCCTTGCCATGGTGGGGGGGGCAGGCCCAAGTCCAGGGCCCCACCCCCTCCCCAGGCCCAGCCCAGGACGCCCACCACAGCCGGTTCCCGCAGGTGGCCAAGCGCCTGGGCCGCATCTTCTACATGGCCAGCTTCCCTGTGGCTCTGCCGCTGCAGCCGCCGACCCTCCCAGCCCCCGGGTGTGAGCTCACAGCTGGAGAGCAGCCGTCATCCCCAGCTGCAGTGGCCTCCCCCAAGCAAGAGAATGGGGCGGCAGCCCTGCTCCCAGGGGCCATGGAGCCCCCCCAGCCCCTGTGCTGAGCGGCAGGCAGCCCCCAGGGCCTCCCCTGCTGCTGGGGGCAAAGGCAACTCCCCCCACGGCCTATTTTCCCTCCGTTTTGGATGCAAAAAACACAAGGTTGTAAAAGGCAACAAGTCTTAGGAAAAGAATGCATTTCTACATCCTTGTACCCTGGGGCTCTGCACCCACGACCCTGCAGAGCCTCTGCCCACAGAGCTGAAAACAAGCCAAAGATGGACAGAGCAGACCAGAGGCCAGCAGGGAGGCTTCCTCTGGACTGACCTGTCTTTGCAAAGTTCGGGGCACCCTGAGGCCAGGAGAGTATGGGTGCAGAGACCACCCCCAGGCCAGCTTCCTTTGCTAACCCTGCTGCTGGGGACAGGCTCCACGGCTTGGGTGTGTATGGTCTCTCACGTTGTAAAAATAAAGTCCTGTCCACACCAACTGCCCTCTCCCTCTATCTGCGGCGTTGTGGGCCTGGGCCCAGCTCGGCCCTGCATGGCCCATGGTGCTCCGGGGCCCTCAGTCCTCCTCGGAGAGCTGGAGCTCCTCCAGCACGTCCTCTGGCCCCCGGGCCAGCAGCTGCAGCTCCCCAGGGCCCAGCCTCACTTCCGCGTCCGTGCCTCCATCTGCAGAGGAGCCAAGACCACATACATTTGGCTTTATCAGGAAGAAGCCAGCCTTGGAAGTGACTCCTCACTAATTAATCACGACATTAATTCATTTATCAGCGCCGCCGCTCGCTGCATCTGCAGCCAGGGCTGACAAGGAACAGCAGCTGGCGGCCCCTCTGGGAGGGGCTCCAGGACAGATGGGGAGCTGCGCAGCCCCCAGGAACCCAGGGTGCACTCACCCTCTGTGTCACTGACTCCATCCTCTCCACTGCGATGGCTGGCCGCCTCCTCCTCCTCCTCCTCCTCCGCCTCGGCTCCCTGCCGAGCTCTCAAGGACTGTGTCCCTGGGGGCCAACAAGGACCTGTGTGAGTGACACCCACCTCCACAGACCACCCAGGGCTGGAGTGGGGGCAACTGACAGAGGAGGGGAGGGCCAACTCAAATGCAGCTGGGCCCCCAACACACCCAGAATCAGCAGAGTCCCAGGACTGCAGAGTCCCAGGCAGGAGTGGGGGCCGCAACCCACCCAAAGGTGCCCCAAGCAGGGTCTTAACATTGGGAGGGCTGGGGGAGTACAGACCACCAGGGTCCTGGCCCCGAGGACCCCTCTCCCCCACCCCCCTCCCCAGGGACACAGGCAGGCAGCTCAGCCCATACTCCTCACCACGCTCCAGGAAGTCTGACGCATCCTCCTCGCCACTGTCCAGATCAAAAAGGTCCCCGAACTCCCTTCTGTCCTCATCCTTCCTGTCGGCCATTTTCCGACGCTTTATTTCCGGAAAGTTCAAATCTTCCAGCTAGAGGGACCAAGAGGAGCAGGTTGGAATAGTGGGGAGGATGCTAAGAACCCTGGGACAAGACTGCAAGGGCGGCCCCCCTTGCCTCACACGGCCTCCAAGGCCAACAGATACCTCTCCTCCAACACCCAGCACCCCCAAGTGGACAACGGGCTTCTGTGTGTCTCCCCCAGTCTCTGCTTTCCTGCTTGTTGCCAAGTCTTGGTGACCCCCTCAGCCACGCAGTCCACGGGCGGGTGGACAGGTTGGGCGTGGACAGTGGGCACCTGGGCGTCCTGCTGCTGGACTGAGGGCACGATTTTCCTACTGGGTTCCCCAGGACACTCCCCACCAGAAGACCCGAACTGGAGGCTCACCCCCCACAGCCCAGGCCTGCCCTTGCCCAAATCCTTCACTGCCCAACAGGCAGGTCAGGTGGTACCATGCCCTGATGCGCCAACTCCTGCTTGGGCCCCCCAGCCAGGCAGGCTTGCCCCATGGTCGGGGTCACTGCAGAGTCCCGCAAGGACATGGTAGCCTCGCACGCCAGAGGCCCAGCCACAGGCCACCCACCCTTCTGCTCCCAAATCATGACGCCCCCACCCCCACCCCCCAAGGTGCCCACCAGGCCCTAGGCACCATTTCCCAGCCCGGGACGTTCTCACAGCAGTTAAGGACCACAAGCCAGGCCCCTCCCCAGCAGCTTCCTCCCTGCCTGACGGGACAGTGCCGGCCGCTGAGCTTAACCCACGGCTCAGAACAAACCAGTCGGCCGGCCCCCCCGGGCCTCCCCACGACGCCCCAGGGTCCCTGGCCTTACCCGCTCTTTGCCACTGATCTCCAGCTGGATTTCTCGGTCTCGTAGCTTCCTCCAGTGGCTGTAGTACTTGGCGAGTGGGGTCCCCTCCGCGCGGGTCTGCTTTTCCCAGGCAACCTGAGGAGAGATGGCAGCCTCAAGGTCTGGTCCCTGGGCCCTCCCTCCAGGGAGTCGGGTCTACCCTCACTGACCAGTCTCCACCACCGTGCCAAGGTGTGCCCATGGCAGGGCCATCCCCATCCACCCCCACCCCCACCCCCACTGACCACGGCCTGCTGGTCGGACACACCGAAGGTGGCCCTCTGGCGGCGGCTGCGGATGTACTCGGTGTTTTCCTGCACCTTGTCCAGCAACTGGCGGGCCTGCCGGCAGTAGTTGGCAACCTTGCACTCCCGCAGGAAGGCCTTCAGCTGTGGGGGTAGGTGAGTGGTCTAAGGGCCCTCAGTCAGTGCCAGGTAGGAACAGGCAGCAGATACGAGGCCTGTCTGCTTCACACCCAAGTGCATCGGTGTGTACACAGGTGGAAGTGTGAGGTGACTTCTAGGCCCATGGGCAGTCAAGAGGGCTACAGGCAGGAGAGGCACAGATAAGGCTTGACTGACACAGCCATGCTCACTCACATGTCATCTACAGGACACTGAAGCTCCCAGAGGAGAGCTGAGCAGCCGCAAGAAACCACACGAGCTCCCGCAGCTCGAGGTCTGGCCCTTTTTTCACCAAGACCACTTCCTGAGCCCCCTCTAACCTCCATCCCCCGGGACCTGGAGCCCAGAAACAGAGGTACCCTTGAAGGCTGAGAGAACCCACAGAAGGCAGAGAGTGCTGAGACCAAACAGGGCCACCACGCCCCCTTTCCTGCGAGAGGCACCGGCCTCCCAGGACGTGGCATCTGGGCTAAAAGCAAACGGACCCCATGAGGTATGAGAAAACTATCAAACTCCACCCCAAACTCCACCCCACAGTGCTGCCAAGGAAAGGCTGAGATGGGGTCTGAGGAGCCATTTCCTGATGCCCCCCAACCCCCAAGCCTGCCCAGAAGCATGCAGAAACAGGCAGCCAGGGACAAGGGGACCAGGGTCAGAGACCCACGTCTGGCCCCCCCGCCCTAACTCATGTGGCCCTCCTGCTGCCCTTCCCCGTGGGTCAGCCCTGGGAGGACCCCAGGCCACTGAGAGGCCAAGCCCCTCGCCCGAGCCAGACACAAGCCCTACATACGCCCCTCTCATGCCTGCCACCCCTTGGACCCCAGGGGACCCAGTCCCAGGTGGAGTCAGGAGTTCTGCTGGCTCGTGGGCAGGGGCAGCAGACCTGTAGGATGGCGGGCAGTGCCAGCTCTGGGAAGGCAATGCTGTGGGCCTGGCTGTGAAAGTACTCGAGACTGAGGTCGCACAGATGTTCCAGCAGCCCATCCTGTGGGTGGGGGGGGAGACAGTGGCTCAGGACCTGGGGTCAGCCAGCAAAGCAAGGCCCTACTGTGTGCCCAGGGGTCAGCGAGGCCCACCCCGGGAGACCCATGGGGTCAGGGCTCCCATTTAGGGCGCACACCCCTGTGGTCAGCACCTGCCCATCTCTGTGGCCACCCAGGACACTGCCCACGGGGACCCTCCCAGGAGGTGGAGACCCTCACCCGGTACGCCTTCTCCTGCAGGTTGGCATTGGACAGCTTCAGAATCACAGCAAAGTTGATGGGCCTAGAGCTTACGCGTCCCGGCTTCTTGTTGAAGTCCACCTGCTGGAAGACCTGAGCAAGAGCAGAGCAATGTGGCGCCATGGCCGTTCCATGGCACCCACAGTGACGCCGCCCAAGCCGATACCCGCTGGTGGGATGAAACCCAGAAAACCCTGCATGCTGCTTCCCCGATCCTTGCCTGGGGAAGGTGTGTGAGCGTGAACCCTGCCCCTCCCACAGCCGTAGACAGGCCAGGGACAAGCAGATGGGACACAAGGCAGTCCCACGACGACCCTCGCAGGAACCTAGGCTCAGGGAATCGGGCTCTACCAAGCGGGCGGGACAAGCAGACACACTCTGTGGTTGCAGAGGCACAAATGCCAGCCCTGCCCCACCCAGAATCCAAAAAATGGGCTTATGACAAGCCTCTGGACACAAGAATGGTCACTTTGGCCCCCATCTCTCCAAACCTCATCACTCAGGGCTGTCCCCACAGACTTGATCCTGCGGCCAGCTCCCACACTTGGTTCGGCAACACCAGCCATGAAGCCACAGCAGGGACATGCAGCTCAGCATGACACAGAGCATGGGTTGAGCCACAGGCAGGCTATAACGGGGTCTCGGGGGGCCTGGACTCTGTGCAACCCCCACAGCATCCTGCACTCACAACCCAGGGCTGCCTACCCAGGCCTCAGCCCGTCCAAGAAAACCCCTGCGCAGCCCCAGTAGCCCTCACCGATGGGGACCCCTCGTGTGGGAGCCTGGGATGGGGGCAGGGCTGACACTGAGAAGGGCCAAGGGAGGTCCAGTGGGGAAGACTCAGGTGGAGACACCACGGCCCTGGAGCCAGACAGCTGAGCTCAGCTCCAAACAAAAAACAGTCACGGAGGGAACAAGAAACCGAGCCCCTGGGACAGAGCTGCCCTTTGGCCTGGCTCAGACTAGGCCCTGCGAGCTCTGTTTCCACTGCCGGGCTGCTTTCTTTGGGAAAGTGGCAGCAGAGCCTGTACCACCTGGGAGGGGGAAGGCCATGCCCGAGCAACTCTGGGCAGAGACACTGCCCAGTGAACAGCACCAAGCCCTGCAAGGTCTGAGGCGCCCCCGGCCCCCTGTCAGTACAAAGGCAAAAGCCAAGCTGGGCCAGAGAGAGGCCACAAGAGATACCTGAGACCAGGACAGAGAGCAGACAGAGATGCCCGCAGAGGGCAGGTGAAGTGCACGGAGGCACGTGCAGCAGCCTCCCTTCCCTCTCTCCTGGCCTCACGGGGCTGGAGAGCCAGTGCTGAGAGCAGGGACGACAGCACAAGCGCTCCTGAGAGGGAAGGGACACAGTTCCTCAACGGGAGCTGTAATGGCTTCCCTGCCTCCAGCCTTATGCATACCCAGCTGTGTAAGCCACGACGCACACGTGCCAGCACACCCACGTACACATGCCACCTTCACACAAACAATGCAAGCCCACCCCTAGCCCTAAACTTGGACAAATGGCCGTGTGTCTTGGACCCCTGGGAGCCAACGTCCACGTCCTCAGCACAGAGCTGTAGCTTCCAGCACAGGCTGACAGCCAGGTGCTCAGTGGGCAACACTTCTCACAAGACCCGACGGGTTACCGGATCCACCCCCACTGCTGACGTGGAGACAGCAGGGCCCAGAGGTTATGACCCTGCCCCACACTGGCTGCCCAGCTGAGCTCCTAGGAGAGCCGCCCCCACCCCACTCACCTCGAGGACAAAGGGCAGCACTGGGATGAAGGTGCCTGTGCTCTCCGAAAGCAGCGTCAGTGAGCGCACGCAGTGCATGCGCAGCGGGTAGAAGCGGGCCGTGGGGACCAGCCTGAGGACAACAGTTGGGGAGTGAGGCCAGCTCGGGAGGGGCCTGTGGGCTCCCTGGCCTGGAAGGACAGTCTCAGGCTCCACAGCCCCTCCTCCCAACTCAACCTACCAGCCTAGTCATGGGTGCCGCTCCACCCCCAGAACCTTGATATAAGGGGGAGGGGCTCACTCAGACCTCCCCTTCTCCCCCTCTTGCCATCAGAATCTTTTCAGTGTGACCCGTCCCTCCCACCCCAACCTGGGTGACTCCTCTCCAGCAGACTTAAGGAGTCAGCACCACCTGGTCAGACCCACACCTGCCCTTCTGCCCCAGCCCTCCAGCCTCGTGGCACCAGAACCCCACCTCCCCTCTCCCCTTGAGGATGAACGAAGCCCCCAACTCACTTGATACAGCCGATAATGACCTGGGAGAGGGGGTACACCAAGGGCTGGAGAGCCTCGCCGGGGTGGGCAGAGCTGAGCACACGGCACCACAGGTGGAGGCAGTGCACAAACTGCCAGTTGTACACGGACTGGTGTGTCTCCTGGAGGGGCAAGGCCGTGGGGGCAGCACTAGAGGGGCTGCATGGCTCCCAGAGAGGCTGGTGGGGGCTCACTCTGGGGGTGCCCCCCCCGGGCCCTCTATCCGGCCACCGCCCCACGCAGAGTAGCATGAGCCCCCCAGTACCTTCTTACGTGTGGCCATGGCATTGCGCAAGTGGATAGCCAGCTGGCGGATGTAAAGGAAGGCGTGCTGGTAGGAGACTCCTGTGTCCAGAGCCAGCATCTCGGTCAACGTCCGCTGCATGAAGGTGATTGCGGGCAGCGCACTGGGGGAGGTGAACTTGCAGTTCTTCACATACGTGATGTACATTTGCTGCCAAAAAGACCCTGTCAGAGCTGATGCAGAGCCCACCACTCTGTGGACCCCCACCTAGCCCCAGGCCTCTCCCTCAGAGCTCCTGCCCCAGGTGGGCACCACTGCCCAGCTGCTGTAGCCCCCTCCCTGGCACACGGCTCCTCAGGCACCACCTGCCCCTGCAGAACGAGAGGGCCTCCTGGGGGACAGACGGTCGTGAGAGGGGTAAGCAGCTATGTAGGAGATGAGGAGCCTGGGGGTCACGTGCAGGGGGGCCCAGCTTCCTCAACCACCATCACCCCACCTGTCCTCAGCAAGAGATTGCAACCTGGGGCCCGGGCAGGTCCCAAGTGGCAGAGCTGGCGAGAAGGCCAGCCCCACCCACAAGGCACAGCCTACCCTCAGTGGTACCTTGAGAACGGGGCTCAGGAAGGTGTCCTTCTTGTGCCGGCAAACCCTGACGAGGACCAGGAAGGCCAGCACACGCAGGGTCTCCTCGCCTGCACTCCACAATGCCACCATCCTCTGAGGAGGGTGGGATGTCACTGGTCAGGCCCGGCCCCCAGACTCACACCCAAGCCCCACGTGGCTAGCCCCGGCACCTGCAGGGAAGGCTGGGGCAGCACCAGGTCTCCCACCAGCAACCCCCAGGGCCAACAGCACCTCCCCTCTCGCAGGGGCAGGACAGAGCCCTTCCCAGAGTGCCGGGCAGGCGGGTGAGGAGCTGTCGTCACACAGGTGCACAAAGTGAACGTGCATTAGCGCGCGTGCAAAAAGCACACCTATGGCTCCTACCCTGGCAGCAACCACAGCCTCACACGTGAGAACCCTGTGGTGTCGGGCCAGGGTCCCCCAGTTGAGGAGCGAGTATGAGCCCGTCACCACCTCTGCTCTGGCCAGGTGTGGGGAGACATCCATGAAAAACTTCTCACCTTCAGCAGCATGCGGCACTGTTTGGGGAAGGTCAGGAAGTAGGGCACCACGTGGCTTATGTGCTGCAGGACAGCTGCAGCCACTGTCGCCTCTGTCAGGCAGGTCACCAGCTGGGTACCAGAAGGAAGAGGACACTGAGACTCAATGCCCACCCGCCAGCCCTGAAGGCTCAGGCCAGAGCACCAGATGTGGCCAAGCCTGGGCTGGCAAGGAAGGGACTCTGCAGGGGTGCCAGGGAGATGCTAAGGAACCCCCTGGCCAGCACCGCACCTGTGTGACTGCGCTCAGGTAAGCCTTGATGTCCAGACGTAGCTTCCCCCACAGTGGACTGCTGGATGGCTGCACTGGCCTGGAGAGAAGCCCCGCCCCTACGACATGAGCCCCTGCAGCTCAGAGACAACACTGACCAGGACAGGCCAGAAAGAAGTCCCCATCACTTCCTCCCGACTTGAAGCCCAGAAGGACAGGGCCTTTCACAGCAGGTGGACATGAAACTGCACCAAACTGCTCTCGAGGAAATGCTGCTCCCTGGCAGGCCAGCCCAGAGCCTGCGGGGGGGCTCGCGAATCCCTCTTCCAGGCCACTTGGCACAGCTACCTGATCCAGCCCAAAAGTCAAGAGAAGCTGCCCTTCCCCGAGTCCAGGCTCCCTGAGGCCCCAGGGGACACCAGACCTCCAGCTCCCTTACTCAGACACAACCATGCAGGCTCACTCCCTTCTCGACTCCTTTGGCTGAGGTCCATGCCAGCCCAGCACCTGGAACCTGTGGGGCCTAACCCAAGCACCAATTACTGGCACCGCAGGCAGATACCCCTTGGCCTATAAACACTTTGGAAAAACTTGAATCACCACTGTTTGAGTTTACTTTCACCTAGAAATGCAGAGAACCTCCTTTGAGAACTCAGAAGATCTGGCATCGGTGCCCAAGCTTACTGTAATTTCCCAAAGAGCATTTTTTCCTCAGCTTTCCCAGAACACGGCACACAGCTGAGGCTTGGTAAAGCCTGTTGAAATGCATGAAGGAGCAAAGGGTAGGGCCCAAAACGTTCCCTCCAGCCTGGCCTCCTCAAGCTGCCTGGGTCCAAGGCCAACTGTAGGTCTCCCGGAGCCCTGTCCCTCATCCCCAGCACCCAACCCTGCCCAGGACCCCATTACTCTACCACCCCCTGCTCTCGTTCCTCTCTTCCCCCACCCTCCACATGTCTTCTGTCAGAAAATGCCATCTCCACTTAGATGCACCCTCCTGGACCAGCCTTATCCACACCCCACCCCACCCTCCTGGAGCCTTGAAGGATAAGCACTCTCTTTTCTTTCACCTGCCACTGTCCTTCCGGGCCCTTCCAAACAGCAGCTTCTGGAGGCAGTCAGCAAGGTCTCTCACACAGAAGGTAACCACAGCATTGAACACTGCAACGAGGGGAGCCACAAAAGCTGCTGAGACACATGCAGGAAAAAGCGCCTGGATCCTGGGTCCCCTCGCCTTGCCCCCAGCTTACCAGCACCGCCCGTGACCTGGAATTTGCCAGCCTCAGCACCTTCTGGGTCTCCTTGGGTGGTGGCCACTGCTGCTTTAAAGGCCTGCACCACTTCGTGGAAGAGCTTTGGAGTAAGGTGTTGCTATAGAGATGGAAAGCCCATGAACACTGAGAGGGAATGGTGGGCTTTTGGGTGGAGCGAAAGGAAGCCCAGGTCTGGGAGCTTCCTAAAGCAAGGACCCCACCCTTGGCTACATTCTCAGATTGGAGGTAGGAGCTGTGGGTTGCTGAGCCAGAACCCAGAACCCTCATGAGAGCAGGAAGCAAGCTCAGAGGCCCCAGGGAGGCGGCCCAGCAGCCTGAATCCAGGGCCATGGCAGCTCCCAAGATGTATCTGGAGTTCTCCCTTTCACCCTTTCCCCAGCCCTGGCTCCAGCAACCAAGAAGCATGCCTGCTTCCCACCCACAGGGGATTTCTGGCGGCAAGAAGCCTGAGAGAGAAAGCTGAGCAGCAGCCTCAGACCAGGAAGGGAACAGGCGAGGCCCTGAGGGCTCTGACCAGGAGAGACGCAGTCCTGGGACTCCTGGGGCACACAAGGAATCGTGCACGCTTCTTCTGGGCTGATCACAACTCCAGAGACCCAAGCCCCAGAGAAAAGTCCTCTGAGCAGAGGCACCTCAGGTTAGGTGAGCATCCCAGCTGGGAAACCCAACACTCACTCCACCACTTCTCACTTTTGCCACCTGCTTCCACCGCTCAACCATGGCGAGGGTCACGGGGGTAGAGTCCCTCTTCTTCCCCTTCAGTCCTCCAGGAACTGTGTCACTGTCCTCCCCGTCCTCCTCTTCACTTGCTTCCTGCACCAGAAAGAAGGCTGGGATGGCGCAGGGTTGCGGAGGCCACTGGTGCCCCTCCCCCAGGTCTGCCCAGACCCACACCTCCAGTGTGTCCGGCAGGGCATGAAACTGCAGCTCCACATCCTCAGAGCTGTCCGAGTCACTGAAGTTCAGCAGACTCTGATCATTCTCCTGTAGGAACTTGTAGAACTCGGGGTCCTTGTCCTTCAGCCGAGAGAGCTGGTCCTTGTGTTCAGAGGCACGGCCTTTTCGCCTCCTGGGAAGGCTGGAAGTCAGTGAGCCCAGTGGACTAGGGGGGAGATTCCTGTCTCTACCGCGCTGTCAGCTGGCTGATCTCCATTGAGAGGCTATGGGGGTAGGTCCGATCCCTCAAGACAGGTCCTAAGCTCCAAACCCATGTATCCAACAGCCTCCCTGATATCTCCAAGTGTAAAGTCTGATGTGTGCATCTCAAACCCAACACACACAATGCTGAGCTGACCACCCCTGCAAAACCTGTTCTATTCACACCCTGCGCTGTCTCAGGTGTTAGTAACGTCATCCTTCCAGGCACTCAGGATAATCCCGGGGTTATTCTTTAAACCTCTCTTCTGTTGCTCGATCCAGCATGTAATATATCAGGAGATCTCGTCAGCAATACTTTCAAAATCTCTCAGCCTCCTCTGCTATCCCACTGATTTAAACCAGCACAGCTTCTCACCTGCCATAACAGCATCCAAACAGGATGGCCCTGCTTCCACCCTTAATACCTACCACCTGTTCCTGATACAACATCAAGAAGGGCTGTGTCACATGCTGCCTGATCTTTCTTCTCTGCTAAAGCTGAAGTAATTTGCCATTTTGCAGGAAGGTCTCACAATAGTCCACAAGACCCGGCTCCTTGTCTCCCTGAGATCACCTCCTGCTCCTCTCCCTTCACTTTCTCTCCTGCGGTCACGTTCACTGTCCTCCAAGCACTGAGACACACTCCCACTTCTGGCCCTTTACTATTCCCGCTACTCGAACCGTGAGAACGTTCTTGGGCTTCCGTACTAGCAGCTGATTCCCTACAGTCTCTGCTCAGACAACACCCCTTCAAACGGTCTTCCCTTCCTCACTTCATTTAACACAGCAACACACGTACTGCCTCCCGACACTCCTTATTCTTGTACACAGACGTTTGCTCTCCTTTCCCTCCACATCTATCTCTTCTAACTCACCAATCCTCTGAATCATCCCAGCCAGAATAGGATCCGCTATACCAGATGGCAACCTCCCTTTGTTCGCTAAACTTAAAAGCACTTAGCACGGAGCAGACAACGAATGAACCAAAGGAGCTGGGGGTAACGGTTAGAGGTCGGCACCCTTGAGGCGCGGCGGGTCAGGGCGAGGAAACAGGTTCTGACTATGCAGCCCCGTGGGAAAGGCCCCTCTCACCGGGCTGAGGGGCTTCCGCCTGGCCCACACGGGATCCGGGCAGCTCCGCGCGCCGTCCGCATCTCCACTTGCCGGGAGCCCTCGGGCTCCGACTCCGACTCGGACTCAAAGCCGGAGGCCAGGAACTCGTCCACCGACAGCTCCGCCAGACGCCTGAGGGCCACGACGTCGGCGTCACAGCCCTGCCAGCCCAGCTCCCCCGGCCTCACTCCCCCAGCGGACCAGGCAAAGGGAGATCCTTTCCACGCCCTCAGCCGCAAGAGGCTGACTCGGTCCTCGCACCCAGACTCACCGCTTTCGGCTCCGTGCCGCCGCCATGGTACCCGGCCTCAGCGTGCGCCCCGCTTCCGGTCCCAGAATGCCGTGCGCTTGCACGTCCTTCCGGTAGGCCCCGCCCCGCCTCCGCCCGCCCGACCCCGCTGGGTGGCTCTGCGGTTCTCAGACCCAAAGCCGCGAAAGCCAGCCGGGAGGGCTCACGGCTCAGTTTCGGTCCCGCCTGCGGTCGCTGGGGGCCGGGCCGCAGAGCTTGGGCGCCGGGCCTCAGCCCCCAGGTTCGAATCTCGACGTGCCGCTCCGCGGGCCTCCCTGGGCCGCGTGTCCTTCTCGGTTCAAGGCGGCGAAATGGTGCTTGGATATAGACAGATGTGTCCCGGGGTAGGAGAGGGGATCGAGCGAAGAGGACTGATAAGTAAAAAGCTTCGACACAAAAACGAAAAGCTAGTGGTTCAGTAGAAAAAAAACAATGGCAAGTGGTAGTGACGATGACATAAGCAGGTAGTCCACCAAAAAGGAAATGCGCCCGAAGGCCCGGCACCTCGAGGAGGCGCGCTCGCCCGGGGCACTCTGTCCGCCTACCAACGCAGTATACCGGGCAAGGCGGAGGGCTTCCTGGAGGAGGTGGAGGGCGAGCGGATCTGCGCCATACAGACCCGAGCACGCAGTGCCGGTACTTCAGCCCAGCGAGCCCGCGCTGGAAGTCCACTCACCCACAAATGGGCTGAACGGGGTGGCCGCGTTTCCTCTCACCTTGCTGCGGGAGCACCAGGGGCAAAGGACCAGGGGCTGGAAGGTGGCCTGGGGGTGGGAGAGCCGTAGGGAACACGGGCCCGGGACCCTACACCCAGCCGCCACTGCCTGCGATCCCCGAGGTCCGCGGGTCCGCACGCGTCCCCGGAGGCGAGGACGGGGCCCAGGCAGGTACCTCCAGGCCGTGTGCCCGCCCCGAGGCAGCGGGCAGAGCTCCAGTCGGGGCAGCGTGCAGGCGGGCGGACGCGGAGCCTTCCTGGAGAAAGCGGGCCGGGAGGGCTTCCTGGACTAAGAGGCGCTCCGGGGCTTCTGGAGGAGGCGGGGCTCGAGGGGCCTTCCAGCAGGAGGCGGGGCCCGGGGGTACCACGACGTCGCGAGGATCCGCGTCCCTGTTTCGTGCCCGAAGCCAGTGGGGACAGCGGGAGGCGGGCGGCGGCGAGAAACAGCGGCCGCGGGTGAACGTGCGGCTCGAGTGAGCGCGGAGCTGGCCGCCGCCGCCGAGCAGCCCTCCAGCCGTCGTTTCGTCCGTCCGCGAGTCCGGCGGCGGGTCGGCGGCCGAGATCATGCAGCCGCGCAGCGAGCGCCCGGCCGGCAGGACGCAGAGCCCGGAGCACGGCAGCCCCGGGCCCGGGCCCGGGCCCGAGGCTCCGCCGCCGCCTCCGCCGCAGCCACCGGCGTGAGTGGGTCTGGGAGTCGGGGGATCGGGGGTCCGGGATGGGTAAGCTCCAGAGCTCAGTGGGCCCTGAGGATCGAGTGGGTCTGGAGAGCCGCGAATGGGCCCGGCGGTCGTGGGTGAGTCCCCCCGGGCGTCAGTGCAGTATGACAGGGAGAGGAAGGAGGCCCTGCAGGGTGGAGGTGGGGTGGGGCAGAGCTGCTGCACCCGCCCATCCTGGCATTTGGCCCGGGGTGCCCCTGGAGGGTCCCCACCTCATCGGTCCTGGCCTTTCATTCATGAGCTCACCTAGCAGGGGCAGGGCAAGGCTCCCAAGGCTGGCTGTTCCCAGCAGGCCCTGTCCCCCCACCCCTGCACCCTGGAAACTGGCAGACTGTCCACAGAACAGAATGAGGGGCAGGGGGCTCGTGGGTTTGTGAGGTCGTGTCTGTGGTATGGGTGGAAGGGATGGGTTCAGTGCTGGACCGGTGACCAGCTTTATTCTTCATGAGCCTCCTGTGTGCCCTGCCCCACTGGGGACACCAGAGCCCTGCAGAGGAGACCACGGAGCAATGGGGTCAGAAAGGGCAGCCAGTGGCAGTCAGAGGGGAGCATATGCCCGAGGAGGGCAAGGGCACTGGGCAGGAGAGGGGCCAGAGGCAAAGGACGCTGTGCGGACTCAGCACTCAGGCCGTCGAGCGC